>JARYHS010013631.1:119246949-119284944 GCA_031002005.1 Vandiemenella viatica | reverse complement strand
AGAATAGTTAAAATCAAGTTCGCACATAGCAGAAAATCGTATTTGAAAATTTGTTTGAAGTAGGAGGATCACGACGACTATGTCCCAGTCGCCTAATCAACATTAAAACGCAATAAATTAATGTGTCTATAAATCAGATGCTTATCTGACTGGGTGGTAACAAAAACTTAGAGTCGCCATGTTACACTGCTGTTTAATTATCTTTATGGTTGTCGGGGGAAAAAAAAATCTTCCCGCGTTGTGAGACGTTATTAACTACAGATCGTCTTGTAGAAAACTAGAATCCCACAAAAACAATTCTTGTAAAAATAGGCCAAGTCTCGTGTTCATGTTGTGACAAAAAGTTATGTGATCTTCTGAGCCAAGTCTACACTTTACAGTGTGTATTCAGTTCACTTTGTGAAACTGAATGGTTTCTGTCGGTGTCATAGATCGTTTATTTAGAATTTTTTAAAAAAAATCTGATGACTTGGCCATTATGCACGTCATAATTTTTACTGAAATTGAGGGCATAATAAACACTTGTCAAATTCGAAAAAGAGCGAGGGAAATCTTGGCTTTACGTATTTATAAGTCTGATAAAGCAACACATTTAAGGTATTTATATAGGTTAACTAAAACATGGCGTGCATAATGACCAAGTAATCAGATTTTTTTTATCCTAAACGATCTATGAGACCGAGAGAAACCATTCTGTTTCACAAAGTGAACTAAATACACACTGTAAAGAGTAGACTTGGCTCAGAAGAAGATCTCATAACTTTTTGTCACTATACGAACACGAGAGAGACTTGACCTATTTTTACAAGAATTGTTTTTGTGGGATCTCATTTCTTTTTGTAAAATTATCGCTTATTCTGAATCGCCGCTCAAATGTAATGATTCCATTTGAAAATCGGTGAATAAAAACATTTCAGAATTTACATTACCAATGACCCACTCTCTGAAAACAATGTGTGTGCGCCGTAGCCGAGCAATTGCCGTTATTTTCACTACCACCATAGACAAAATTACTAGTAACTTCCAAACTAAGCTTAGGAACAAAATAAAATTTAAGGATTTGGTTCTGATTGCTCACCTCTATGTAGTATATAAATATCAGGCTTATAGCTTCATCCGGAGCAAAGCAATTAAGCGCAAATATGTGCCTGAATTTTTCATGTTTGGATTGTAATTAAATAAATACGGAGAGAAAACTCCAATGTTAAATTTTTTCTTATGATTTAGGGATGAAACCACATGTGCACTAATTTACTTGTTTCTAGGATTGCTGGAAGTACAGTGGTATTTTGATGTCGTGGTGTCATGCCGAAATAAAATTTTGAATTTCAATAAATTCCAAAGTAATAAAAGGAGAGAAGTAAAATTTAACACATTAGTTAAACATAGTAAGCTCACTCCACAATGAAAAACTGAGGTATATAAAGTTAATAGTGTAGATTTCACGTTAGGGGTAGGTATATGGAAATTTACGAGTTTTAGACTTTTCTTGTAACATGTGGGTAAAATTTTATCTGTGTACCAAATTTCAGCTTTCTACGGCTACGGGAAGTGCCTTGGAGTTTTTATGATCATCAGTCAGTGAGTGAGTGACAAAATCGCTGAAGTTTGCATCAGAATAACATCTGAAACTAATAACAGTAACGAAAATAAAATTTAGTACGTTTGCTGAGATTGCTGATATCTATGCATAACAGAAATTTGAGACATGTATCATGAATACGACCGAAGAAATTGAGGTTAAAAAATTGCCCGAATCGCTTAGAGAAAAGGTTAGGCAGTGCTTCCGTTGACTCGACTTGTCTTTTTCAATTATTTTCTCTCGTAAATAGTCGTGAGCGGCCGTCACAAGATGTTAACTATAAACCATTTTGTAAGCACGTCTACTTCAAAAACAGCTGCCTCGGAATTTGAAATTTATCTCAAACTTCGACCATATATTATTTCTAAAATATATATAAAATGAATCCACTATCGCTAGATAACAATACGATGTATCCCAGAGATATGGATAAACAGTTGTTTCTGTTCGGGAAACTCTTCATCATTCATACTATCTCGTAAGGTTCACGAAATTTTAATACTGACCCCCTAGTCACTAGTGTAATATAGTTTGTAAGTTGTGAACAAAGCCAAAAAGTTTTTATTTTGTGGTTAATTTACCGTATAATAATTCATTTTTATATTTAAAGTGCTTCTAATTCAGAATTCACAGCGTCTTAACAGATGAGATAGGTACGACTTTTTAAGTAGTAAAATACTGATTAAAAGTACCACAATTGCACTAGCGAAGAGTGTAGTAACTTGGTGCGTTGGTGGAAATATGAAAAAAATTGACGTGTATCTGATATGTTATTTTCTAAAAGGTTTTTTTTGTGACGATCCAATTATCTTCGTTCATGCCTACCAGAAATCGATAAATGAGATATAATTTTTAATATTAATGTCTCCGCTTTGGTAGAATCGTAATTTAGGAAAGAAATTTATCGCATGTCAACCCGTAAAGGAGAAAAGTATTAACTATCAAGGTCACGTGTAAGAGACAATTCAGAACGAAGCCACTAGACTTCGCTGTCGTCGACAAGAAGTGATCTCGTACCGCTAGTTAGCAACAACACATATCACAGAGATGTCGTAAACGATGTATTTTCTACAGTAAGGAGCTATTCGAATATTTTTTTTCCAATTAAGAAAAGATTTGTTTTTTGCTATACAATTCCGGTGTAAAAACTATCGCGAGATACGGGAGATAGCAGCAACACATAACTCAGAGATATGGATATACTTGGTGTGTTTTGTTCAGCTTAGTTGTATTCTAGTTCACTATTCACAGTATTTTGTTTACGAAATTTTCGCACGGGTCATGCAGTATCGATTAGTTGGCGATATGAATAACACAACTGGTATATCCACTTTATATTCGAATTGTACTTATTGTTTATCTCCAATAAATTAATGTAATTAATATTTTTAATAACTTGAACCTTCTTACCAAGCGTGGTGGATGAGCTGCAACGCTCTAAGCTTACATTTGGGAGGACGCGGGTTCAAATCCCCATCCGGCCATGCAGATTATAGATTTCCTTGGTTTTCGAAATCACTCCAGACGAATTCCGGGATGGTTCCTTCAGAAGGCCATGGCAGAATTCCTTCCCGTTCCTTGCATCAAGTTCTTTACCGCCCCTCAATTACTTCGACGTCTACAAGGCATAAAACTACAAGCAGAAATAAAGAAGCGTCTTTGTTTATTACCTATAAAAATTATTACTGAGTTGAGCAGCCTGGTGGCCCAGTGGTTAAGGCATCTGAATAGAGATCGAAAGGTGCCTGGTTCGAATCCCTGTCTCGGCAGAGATTTTCAAAGACTCTTAACCCGACCGTCACCTCTGACACAGCTTGCTAAGTAATGTGAAGTACGCCCCAAAGCTTCCGTGGTTCGGATTCCACGTTAAACTGTAGGTCCCCTGTACTCGGTAGTATTGCCGGGTTAAGTTAAGGCGGCTACGGCAGAGGTGGAATGCGCAGCCAGTAGAAACCCTGTCTCCAGGTCATTACGACCACACAGAATTATTAATATTACTAAGTTCTTACCTACGCCGGAATTTTTTATTCAACGTAACTTTTCTGATCATGCCTCCTCAAATGGATGTTTGATCTTGTTTTACATTGGGTTGTTACATTTACGTAGAGGATGGCAGAATGAATTGATTTAGTGGAATATTCAGTAGTTTAAAGATACCTCAATTTCATCCAATTGCTTTACATTCATTTCATAGATTCTTCCTAAAAATCCAAAGCAGTCTGACATTCAGCTACCTTACTGTGTCATGAATTTTAGTGGAGTTGATCCTAGCTTTATCTATTCTAGAATGGTTATATTCAACCTGAATTTGATATTTTTTAAATGAGTCTCTATCCTCCTTGCAGCAGGCTTTCCTGAACGCCTTGTTCCCACGTAAGCAACGTATTTCTTTTATTAGAGCGCAACTTCATACTTCACGGATTGGTAATTGCACCAAGTGACTGTTATTTGACCTACCACATCCATATCTATTAAGGACCGAGATGGGAGGAGGCCGATTTCGGCCTCCTACCTATCATTCGGGAGGACGAGGGTCAAACCTCGTTCGGCCATCCTGGTTGAGGTTTTCCGTGGTTTTCCTCAGCTACTCTAGGCGAATGCCGGGATGGTTCCCTACAAGGCCACGGCCGACCTTCCATCCCCCTTCCGTCCCCGTAGAGTAGATTGGCTGAAAAGAGTCTTCGCGACTCTCCAGCAGCCCACCTCCCAGCCTTCAGCTGGGAGAAATGAAATCTAAAAAAAAAATATCTATTAAGGTCAATCATAAGCTAGGCTAGACTGGAACTTGACCAATTTTACAGTATGTATTTGAGAGTTTAATAATGTTAGTTTTGTACAGAATATGTTAATATTTGCAATTATTTCGTTTATAGAGCATTTGGGATGTGTATTCAGATTTTTAATATTATGGGTGGTCAATTAAATGCTGCAGTATTGCTGGGCGGACGACACTTTGCCCTTCCCGATGATGTGGCCATGAAGGAAACATTGTATTCCTTGGCAAGCGGTTCATTACTTGTGGACCTAACAGTAAAATGTTAAACGTAAGATCGGAGACTTTCCCGGCGTATGCTTGGAATGAAGTCTTCACGGGTGTACCACCGGATAGTGTCTCAGTATCCGACGGTCAGCCGACCTGTGCAGACGTCTCCACACCTGATGAAGACGACGGAGCTAGTCGTCGAAATATCGTGTTTTCAAAACACTATCCGGCGGTACACCCGTGAAGACTTCACTTCACAATGGTAAACCTTTTCAGAATTGCACCCAAGTTTTTAATCCTTCAAAAGAGTTTGTAAAATATTGACGTTCTGCTGTCTGTCTAGTTACTTAGCTATGCCACTTAGAAATTTATTTACGAAACATTATTTTTGTATACTTAGATAATAGGGCAAGTGTTATTCGACCTTTGCACAATTATGGTTCCGTACGCTAGCGACCTCAGTTGACATGTCGTATGTGATATGTCAGTAGGTAGTAGCTTGATACAATAATAAGTATTTGACACATTTCCAGGTTCCATCGCCATCGTTCTGTTCCAATGTAATTTATGATACGTAGTTAAAGGTTCAATACAGTGTGCATTAAGATGATTTTCAATGTAAAAAGTTAACATAATCGATAATCCGAAGGTTGGGTTGTATCCTTCCGAAAGAGGCATACTAAGCCATTGTGTCAGAGGTAGGCCGGCCAGTTCCTTTTGTAGAAATTCTGTTTAAATATTTCTATTAATAAGCCCCGATCACGGTAGGCCCTATGGAAATACTATTTGGTTTCTTTACCGTGACATAATATAGCAAGCTGATGATTAGACTTTATTGCACTATCACCACTTATTTATTGTTTCTTTTCTGACCATGTTTTTCAGGCAATCGGTACTTCGTAAGCTACAGGAAATTATTCAGGGATAATTTTAAGACGGTCGCCTGGTTAGGTGGGGTTGGAATTGTTCTATCGAGGTTTCTTAACTGCACGAACACACTCAAAGTATATCAAACTCAAGACACTATTTATTGCACTGATTTTCAGTACATCCCGACCATAATACCATATTTATTTTTCTCTTGTAATTAACAGGTAACAAGGATTGACCTGAATAATCGTTCCCGAAGATTGCTTGTTCTTAGCGAGTGTGAACTTTCTTTAAACTTCCACAAATGGCACAACACTGTATTTCTTCCTACAGTAGTGGACGACATACACAATTAACAGTCTTTAAATGTACATAATATTCACTTGGCTCTTAACCGACGCGGTAGCTAGTCCGAAGACTTCTCTTAACACGAGGATACCTTACTGTTCAGCACAATCATGTTTTCCCGCACTCACGTTTACCGCAACTCGCGCCATAGCACACCATGACACACTCTCGATCGTTACAATCGATAGTCGACTTCACACTCGTTGATCGACTTTTACATCAAGATTGGCAGGTGCGATAAATATCGTAATGTGACACTTTCCTTTGGGACCTACACTTAAACTTCGAATTCGAACCACGGAACTTCCTGGCATAGCTCATATGAGAGAGAAAAATTCTAAAAAATCCTGATCCCACGGGAATTAGATTTTTTTACTTAAGGTCTTTCACCACAGAGCTACTAGGTTGCTCTAAAACGTAACTATATACGATAAAATAACATAAATTTTTTTGTTTGCATATTCTAGAAATCAGATGTGTTTTTAGTATTTGACGAATTAAGTAGGTATTGGGGACAAAATATAAGTACATAGGTATTATCGTTTTTTGAGAAAAACCCCGTAACAAAAATAGTGAAAAACTGAAAACTTTGATGGACACCCATTTCTTTGTTTTGAAGGCCAAAAAACTTGAAGAAGATCTCTGCTCTCCACTTTTTGAGCTCATGAGTAGAAAAAAGATTTTGGTACCGCATTATTCCTGAAAAGATCCGCAGAATTTAATTTTAGAAAACATTAAATATGGTATTCCGGTTCTTGCAAATTGTAAGCCTTGTAAGTTATTCTAGTTCTGGCCTCGTATTCGGGAGGGCGCCTGTTCGAATCCCCGTCCGGGCATCCAGATTTGGGTTTTCCATAGTTTCCCCAAATCAGACGAATGGCGGGTTGCTTCCCTCAAAAGGCCATGGTCAAATTCCTTCCAGTTCCTTGTCCACAGGTCCCCAGTCCTTTCCCCCCCCCCCCTCTAACGACGACGTCGGCGAATCTTAAAGCCATAAAAAAAAACTTATTCTCTTTAAGAGGTAAGACCAGTAGACCAGTGACTGGAGGAAAGACAGCGATGCCTCAACAATAGAGCTCCGTTGCCCTTCAGTACGGAAGTCTCAAAAGGAATCCTGCAATATATAGAATACTAATTCTGAGTAATAACATCACCTTTTCAATTATGATAACCTCATGTGGCGGAAACAGATTTGCTAGTTAACTGTCAGTTGAAGAAATACATTTTTGATAAGATAACGTATTGTTTCACAACCTTCTCAATAACATGCGATATTGGTGGAGTAATGTTGTTACAAGTGTGGGAATCGAAACGAAGACTGTTGGCTTTATAGAATATACCGAGATATCGACGCACGTGAAGCTGCAATTTTCCTGAAAGTTGTGCCAACATAGAGAAGCATAGTTGTTACATTCGGGCTTTTATTGCGAACAGCAGAGTCGATGGAAGCTCTGGACCGGACGACACGCATTGTGCGGGCAAAGTAATTTTGCTCCAAGGTAGTGAAGACTTCCCCTTGCAAAGACTACGGTAACGACGTTCTCAAGCAACATACCTCATATTCTATAAAACCAACTTCAGAGTGTCTATTTCAGTACCGTAATTTGTGAGATAACAACCATAGGGTTAGTTAATTGTAAAATAACTGGTGTAAGTGATAGTAAAAAATACTATGGTGGGATGTTTAAGTTGGCAAACCTGTAATGCCAAGAGTTATACAATGAATATCGCTGACTGCAATGATGTTTTTTTATTTCGTGGACTGGTGGTTGTCATGGATGTTTTAGTAGTAGAGTGTTGACTTGAAAGTCGTTGAATTAAGATTTGTTAAGCTTGTGAGAAATTCAATACTGAATGTGAAATAAATAATCAATGTTGGAAAAATGAAAGAAGAATTATTTAGTGAGTAATGAATAAAATTTATCAAGATAATGGTTTGTACTAATCAGCAGCGAGGCGGCTATCGTTCGTAATTTTTGGTTTAAATCCAGAATTAATAACGGGCCATGTTAAACGGAAAAAGGAAGCTTTAACCTCGCAAATTCAGAACAAACTGTTCTGAGGAGCGGGAAGGTGAAGGTGTTCCCCATATTTTTTAAATTAGTTACATTGTGCCGTTAGACCATAGTATCATGGCTACCTCAATTCTTTCTGAAATAACAACAAATATTCACACAAAAGCTTATGCTGCGTTTGAAGTAAGAAACCGCTTTACATCAGAAGCTTTGTTCACTTGTGATAACTTGAAGGAGTCGTTTACGGATGATAGTGTCCTAGAAATAGTAACGAAATTTGAGTGTTTTTAGCTGATTTGCCTCTACATTATACTGCTACATTATTCGCGTTTGAATATAGAAAAATAGTAGCATTTGGACATTGAAGAACCTTCCTTGACGTAGACATTTTTAGACCTGGCGTATTGATGAAACAGGGGAAAAGCATTTATGTTCCATTATAATTGTTTCATAACACTTTGCTACAGTCTCTGCAAGTTTGTAATATTAAAGTAAAAAAAAATTAGAGTTAAAAAAAATGAAATTGGGTCATTCGAAACACTGTAGTTTTATAAAAGAATATTAAAAAGTAAATTATCGTATAAAATACGAAAGAAAATATTGTCTTGATATTTTTTTAAGTAGATGGAACAGTCTTACAGGAAGATTAGGATGATGCTCATATTTTAAAATACTGATTAAATTGTTAGTGGAGTTTACGGAAGGTATGATAATGTAGAATTTCCAGACGGTCCCACTCATTGGAATGCTATTAGTTAATGATCAATTCTTTACGTGGAGCGGAGATCGGTTGCTGCCTTCTCCTGTACTTTGTAGTCAGAAAAACCACCGCGAAGTTGGAGCCACAGGCATAGTAAAAGAAGTGCTGCCATCTGTAGGATCCCCTTTGATCTTAAAGCTGCCTTCTTTTAACTAGGCCAGAACTTTTGGAATTATAAACAAACTATACAGTGAGCAAATACATATTGATAATTTATGAGAAGTGGAGAACTTCATAAATTTATAGATTTTGGTTACGTGTGAAGGAATAAAAAGGGTTTGACACGAAAAATAAATTTGTAAAAATTGTATATAACGATATGAAGTATTTATATTGGAGTGGGCATGACGGTCATGATGAAGTATTTTTTTTTTTTTAACAGTTTAACGTCCCTTTTTAACAATGTGGTCTTTAGAGACGGGAAAGGATGGGGGCAAGGAATGGGAAGGAATTCGGCCATGGCCTTTTGAAGGAAGCATCCCGGCATTCGCCTGGAGTGATTTGGGGAAACCATGGAAAACCCAAATCTGGATGCCCGGACGGGGATTCGAACCGCCGTCCTCCCGAATGCGAGGCGAGAACGCTAACCGTTACACCACCACGCTCGGTCATGATGAAGTAATGAGCATGATTCAGAATAGGTGATGACGTGAATCAAACAATTTTTTTTAGAAGAAATTAGCACTTGGCTTACATCCATAAACAGTTTGTATTATAGTTTTTTTTTCAACAATAGTATTTCATATTTCATAACTTGTATTGTTGCCCTCCACAGTGAGTACAACACAGGATGAAGATAATACAGAATTAAAATTACACATGCTCAGTGCACCATCCTCCACATCAGAAAGTAACGGCAAAACAAAATTGCAAGAAATCTCGTAAGGCTATCATGATGTGCCCCTTAAGAATGCCTCCAGCTTCACATACTTCTAATTAAGAAAGCTTTCACTATTGTATGAATATAAAACTGCTGACATGCAGCCTGCATCAAAAGTGCATTAGTCTTGAGAAACCTATTCACAGCGCCGTCGTCATTTTCCAAATGAAGTTTGTAAATTAAAAACTCGCACTGCATATGAACATCTGTAAGTGCATGTGTTCCTAGGTGGAACAGTAAGAATATAAATCTGATTTGAATGGCTTCACGTAAGAAGGGATTTGTATCCATCTGGGTGCATTTTGAGAAAAACTAACAAAACTGTATATCTCCGAGAATCTAGAGGTTCAGGTATTGACTGCAGAAGATCATTTCTTGTGCAAATTAATGTGAACACCTTCCAAGACGTTATACCCTCTACAGGTTCAGAGGTTGACTGCAGAAAGTTCTTTCATGCACCAATCTATGTAAACCGCTTTCTAAACCTAAAATCCATCTTCAACTCCAAATCCCGAACATATGGATTTAAAACTCTTGTTCCGTGAAACGATTCATTTTATTCAGAGTCTAAGTGTTATAAAGAAAGTATCATAAATCACACACCGAGAGTGGTGGTGTAACGGTTAACGTTCTCGCCTCGCATTCTGGAGGACGGCGGTTCGAATACCCGTCCGGGCATCCAGATTTTGGTTTTCCATGGTTTCCCCAAATCACTCCAGGTGAATGCCGGGATGCTTCCTTCAAAAGGTCATGGCCGAATTCCTTGCCATTCTTTGCCCCCATCCTTTCCCTTCTCTAAGGACCTTGCTGTTAAGAGATGTTAAGCAGTTAAAAAAAAAAAAAGTAAATTACACGTTTTCTGTTTGGCAATACAAGGAGCCATCCATAAGTTACGTCACACGTTTAGGGGGAGGGAGGGAGTCAACAAAGTGTGACATCAAGGGGGGAGGGGCAGGACGTCACAACTATAATTTGTATCACTTTTTGGTACGTGGCGGCCGCGCGATTTCACGCTTGCTGTACCTACTGTGTCGCATGTCGGCTGCCTTTGACGCCGAAATGCCAATACCGCCTTTGAGGCTTTGACAAAATATGACCTCCGCTTACTTACTTAAACGATCATGTGGCATCTGTGGTCGATATCTTTCATCATAAAAAAACACTAGCCAACAGAAGCAATCACATAAAAGGCAACAGGAGGTATGACCTATCACGAAGATTAGTCCTCGGAGAATTCCAGCTAGACATGACAGGGAAGGTCTTTGTTTCATAAACGATGACGATGGTACAAGGGAGCATCCAGGATCAGAAAAAAAGGGGGGGCTGCAAGATTTGAACTAGGGAGGGCAACTCGTATTGGTTTCGAGGAAGTGGGGTGGCGGACTGAAACATGACTATTTCTTACAAAATGAAAATCAAAGCTATTTAGGAAACTATTTTTATTATTGATTAACATAGTGATCCAAACACTTAATCTAAGGACCTACTATGTAGTAAATTAAGATCGTAACTCAGTTACAGTTTTTTATGTAAACATTAATCTTATCGGATTTTCAGAATATTTTTCAATAACTTTGTTTGTCAATATCTCACGAAATTTCGATGCACACTCATTAGGCATAATCCAGTCTGTCTTTCCTCTCCCATAGTGCTCCTGAGCCAGTTGTTCACACGCCGAAGCCTACTGAAGGCAACTTGAGTTTTCTGCCCCTCGCTGGATACGTCCATGCGATGGTATATGGTTGGATGAAGATGATGTTGACGCATCGAATGTTCCTAATATTATCCAAATCAAGAACTAAGTGACTTCTATGCTAGTCATAAATAATATAAAATTATGGGCACAAGATGATTAAATTTTGTATCATTCATTTGATTTCCTATGTTTTGTTGATTTTCTAAGATGTTTGATTTATTTTTGATTTCAAGAAAAAAATATTTTAAATAGAAATATCTAAATAATTTTTTCTTTTTAATTTAATAATTTCTAAGTTTAAAATTTCAAAATGGGTGTCGTCACAACAGCCTATGAGAGGGAGAGGCCTCCAAAAATCACACCGAGCGTGGTGGGTGAACGGTTAACGTTCTGGTCTAGTATTGGGGAGGACGCGGGTTCGAATCCCCGTCCGGGCATCCAGATTTGGATTTTCCATGGCTTCCCCAAATCACTCCAGGTGAATGACGGGATGATTCCTTCAAATGGCCATGGCCAAATTCCTTCCCGTTCCTTGTCCCCAGTCCCTTCCCGCCTCTAATGTCCTCGACGTCGACGACGCGTAAAGCCATAAGTAAAAAAGAAAATCATTAAATTTGTGTGACGTAATTTATGTATGGCCTCTAAGACGAAAATTCAAACATAAACCATGATACTATCGAACCATCAGTACTTAAGTGGCCTCTACTAGAGAAACGTTTTAGTCTCACACTCTAGGGTAAGTATCGACAGTCGATCAAGGCGCTCCCGGCTCGCAAATAGCGGCGTCGAGGCGAGGGTGTGTCCGTTTTCGACCACGCAATCGATATCCGTTCTCTATGCAGAAGGCTTCCGGACCCATCTCGCTAATGGTAGAGCGGATCTGGGACGGGAGCGACGCCCTCAAAGCTACCGCGACCTATCAGAGATAGCGAAACATGGGCTCGCTCTATTGGTAATCACGGAAACGTCTTTCGTACGCTTTAAGGACTCTATGCATGTTCTCTGTGTATGAGATGCTTTCTTCAGTTTAATAGAGTTTTCTTAGGACATTACGGCTAGTTAACGTTGAGGTCATTGAGGTGGGGGAGGCTTGGGGACAAGGAACTGGCATGAAAGCGGTCATAATCTTCTTGAAGGAACCATCACGACAATAGCAATGAATGATTTTCGGAAACAATAAAACTGAAATTGAGCTGACTCAAGCGGGGATCGAATCCGTACCCTCCCAAATCCCAGGTGGAAGAGTTAACCAGAATGTGACAGATATTCGGTAGGGTATAAATTTGCTCCAAACGAGAATCAAGTTGTCAGTGTTGAGTTGTTTGTGATCTGTGGCGCAGAAGAAGTATTGCTGATATGGAGAAGAGTCTATAATTTTGCGATACCTTGCAACACCTCTTATAAAGTCACCACAGATTGGGCTAGAGGACAGGTGATGTGGTTTCCGATTGAATTTATGGGCAAATGAACGAACATCTAGCAAACTTAAATACTGCTGAGAAGAACTTCGCTCAACAAAGCATTTGGGTCGTAATGACAAATATAATAAGAGAAATAATACTCGTATGGATTGTTTATTTTTCTCTTGTACCCATTGGGATTGAAATTCACGGAATAGAGGTTTATGTCGATGAAAAGCACTCTCTTCCATCGACAAATTTGCTGTTTTTCCGCGCTTGGATACTGTTCCTCTTAACGCAAAACTATGATCAAATGAATCTGTACGCTGGTTGCTGAAATAGTGAAGGGTGTACCAGGTGGCCGCTCGTAAATTTCCAAGCAAACCTACCACCTGCGTCAGTCCTCGCTCCTGAGCCTCAAAAGTATTAGTGATGTTCGTCTCTTTCCAAGAAAAACAAAAGGGCAAGACGGCCAGCCACTTAGCAAAGTTTGCCTTCTACTCTGTTGCCTCAAGTTAAAGAGCGGTGGGATTAATTGAAGTGCCGAAGGCGCCACGGTGGCACTGTTAACTTGCCACCTGGATCCTGGATGTTCTCTACTTCACCACTATTTAACCTGAGGTAATTCTTCGTACGTTGGATTTTTGCGTACCACACAATAACATCTATTGGCTCTCCGTAATATTCCTTACCTAACTTTAAATCTGGCGAATGTTTACTACCGGGTGTTTAAAAAATGACTGGTATATTTGAGAAATCAATCAAAACTAAACGGGCTGTGATAGAAATACACCGTTTGTTGCAATATGCTTGGGACAACAGTAAATTTTCAGGCAGACAAACTTTCGAAATTACTTACAATTTTCAACAACATATGGCGCTGCAGGCGATTTGAAAGATATAGAAGTAAACTCAGTCTGTGAGTTCGCCATTCTGTAAGTCGTCTTTCTGCTGTCAGCGTGTGCTGTTCACAGATTGCAAGTTTGCTGTGAAAAAATGGTTTATTCCTTAGAATAATCGTACTTTAGATTATTCCAGACTGCAGCGCCATCTGTTGTTGAAAATTGTAACTAATTTAGAAAGATTTTCTGCCTGAAAATTTACTGCTGTCGCAAGCATATTGCAACAAACGGTGTATTTCTATCGCTGTCCGTTTAGTTTTTATTGGTTTTCAAATATACCAGTCATTTTTGAAACACCCTGTATGACCATATAAACAGTTAAGATTTAAATTTTTAGAACACCCATGGTTTCCCAAATCACTGCAGGCAAATGCCGGGATGCTTTCTTCAAAAGGCTATGGCCAAATTCCTTCCCATTCCTTGCCCCCATCCTTGCCCCCCATCCTTTCCCGTCTCTAAAGACCTCGCTGTTAAGAGAAGTAAAGCAGTTAAAAAAATTAAAAATAAAAAAAATTTAGAACACTACTGTTTTCTTTTTATCGTAACAATGTCATGTAACACAATTTTCACATAACTCGTTATTGGGGAAACAGACGTTTTAGCCCAGTGGTAATTTTTTTTCTTTCTACGACTTTACGCCTCGACGCGTTGAAATCATTTGAGCTAGTAAAGGACTGAAGACATAGAACTGGAAGGAATTTGGCCACGGCTTTCAAGGACCCGTCCCGGAGTTCACCTGGAGTGATTTGGGTAAATCTGGATGGCCGGACGGGGATTCGAACCACGTCCACAGGAAATCATGGCAAGATCGTACTACTTACCCAGTCACCACGATCGGTAACTTTTCCTCATTTTCTAACAGGAACTATTGTGATGCTAGCATCATTAGTGGCTGCCCAGTTCACCCGCTTGTTCTCTTCCTCCAAAATTAAGATGCTAAATGTTTCTGGATTAAAGGAAACTAATGTTGCGTGAAATACGGAAACATTCTAGAGTACTTAACAAATTTCTGATGATAGGATGTATGAAAGTACAAGGTACAACCGATATTCCTTTGGCTAACCTGCAGCTAACTTAACACTGGGCCACAGGGAAGTTGTCTTTAGCATTCGTTAGTGACTGTGGATTGGCTATTGTACTGTGTCCACTGTGGCTGCAGGAAGGGCGTGGTGGTGCAGCGTGCATACTGCACGCGGTGCGCCCACGGCTTGCAGGGTGACACTGACCTCTGACTCACAGTTAGCTTCCTGACACTGTGTGTTACTCCAGCAGTTGTAGTTCATTTGTGTAGTCACGTATGGAGACCATTAATACTGGTGTGCCAACTCTCTTCTATTCTTGCTGTAGCTACAAAGTATATGATACAGTCTTCTTTAAAGGTTATCCAATGTCATTTATTTACTGTGACTTGGGCACCCAGTGCTTCCACATCGTTTTAAGAATGCACAGCACTGCAACCTATGGAGGCACAAGTCTGGTACGGCACTTCATTGAAGTGCCTAAGAAGTTAAGGTCAAATGTTGAAGACCCGCACTTTGATACAAAATGTTTCGATTTCAATAGAACAGCTTGTAAATCAGTAACTTTGAATGGAAAAGACTGTTAATTCTGTCACATAGTACCAGTTTTAAACTAAAATATCGATCTACTTTACTGATACCAAACTATCTTCGACGAAATGAGTAATATTAACGGAAACTGTACTGTGGCAACACTCAAGGAAACGGTACCAATCACTGATGTCACTCCCTATTTAAGAAATTAAACAAAAAAAAAATCGCAACTCTGTCGAAAGATGCGTTCAGTGTTTTTTATAATATAAGCAATGAAACTTAAAAAAAGTATCTGAACAGAACATTGTCAGCAGACGCGATAAAACATCACCAACAGCCTTTATAGCACGTATTCCATTGGGTTTTGTATATATTATTTTATGGCGTTTATGGCATACAAACACGCAGTGCTACATTGAAATTATCCTACACATAAGGTGAAGATAATACTTTAATGTTATTGAAGAAAATTTATTCAGCATTTGGAGCATTACTGATAAATAAAAAACGCATTGGTAAATATGTCAAACATCAACAGTTTCTTTTTCTTATTGCTTTAAGGATCGTTGAGCTGTTTTTTTCTTCTTCTTCTTATGGCTTTATGCTTTTTTTTTCACTGTGGTTTTCCACCTCGTCGATATCAAAGTTATTGCAGGCGGTAAAGGATGCGGGTAAGGAACGGGAAGGAATTTGGGCATGGTCTTTTAAAGGAAGCATCCCGGTATTCACCTGGAGTGATTTGGGGAAACTATGGAAAACCTAAATCTGGATGCCTGGACGGGGATTCGAACCGGCGTCCTCCCGAATGAGAGGCCAAGCGTTACCACTCCCCCCACCATGTTTTGTCCGTTGACACGGAGGTCGTTAATAGCTGGAACAAGAAGGGGGGCACGGAAAGAGAATGAATTCAGCCATGCCCGGTTATAGGAACCATGCAGTTGTTCTTCTGGAATTATATTTGGGAAACCTTCGAAATCTGCGTGATCGGAAAGAGAATTAAACCCTCGTCCTCCCGAATGCCAGGCCCGAATGTTTCTGCTCAAGCACCAGGCCCGGTGCATCAATCAATATCAAGAGTCAATTTGTATTGCGGTCGAAATGTTTAGACTCTTTCGATTTAATGGTTACCTTAATTACTCTTTCAATTTCACCTCGGGTAATTTTGTTAAAATTTGTATTCTAATCTTGCTATTGTGGACTACAAAATTATTCTGGTTGATAATAGACTATTGTAAAATATTACAAAACTGGCAACGAGTTTCATTCAAAACAGTTTTGGTTGAAATTCCTAATCTCGACTACCGTACCATGAATTCATTAAAATGTTTCGATCCTAAGATTGAAAAATTAAAGGGAAAGGAGGATGGGGGTGTAATTGAGCACTTTTTCGAAAAATACTGAGAAAAAATGTCCCAGACCAATTTTTTTCTGCATTTTAATACCGCATTCGATACGTATAACGTATATCGAGAGATCCTCTAATACAATTTTCTTCGATTACATGTCAACACGTCTATTTTGCGGTTAATATAGCGCATTTTGCGTTCAAATTTCGTCACAACTGATGATAACATGGCTCTGGACGAAGCGATTGCCATGACCAAATTATAATTATTCTGTTTTTGCATTAGTAGTTACTGAACAGTAGAAAGTTCCTCTTTACGAAATTAAAATGACAGGAAATTGTTTAATGGTGTAACTGGGATGGTAACGACTGTATTGATCATTTCATTAAGTCTTCTTACGTTTATGTTTATTTACATGTGCGGAATCCCTGTTCCGACATATTTCATCGGTTTGAAGCTCCTTAGCGACAGTTCGTGTTTCATTACAATGGTCGTGTTGGCTATATTCACTTTTAAAAGCAGTCTGATCGACGCACGTCGTATTTCTAACGAGCTGGTGAAAGAGCCTATTCTATCTGGATATTCTTCCCAAGACAGTTCAATAAACTGGACAGGTTTGCTCTGATAAATTGATCATTAACTACGAATTATGCTCAATATTGAGCAGTTAAGGCCGAATGGAATATTGAGCTGGGTAGTTTTCCGTGGAGCGTCTCGCAGGGCCCCTGAATGCCGGCCTCCCTCACGACTCGTGACGTATACAGTGTGGGGTGTCGGGTTCCACGACTCGACAGCTTGAGCCAGCCGGTGCCGCGGGCTTCCCTCCACACACACACACACACACACACACACACACACACACACACACACACACACACTCGTCTTGATTGAAACCAGTCACATCATGGCGGAGTATTCACTGGAACTAGCACTTCATTGCCTGTCTCTCTTAGACAACATCTGCAAGCCGAAAGCAATTGGCACCGTTTTGTAGTTAATGTAATTCTGTACTCGAAGGGAAACGCTGCCCTAATGCTCTAATGCTGTCTTTTCATCTGTCATGGAAGACCAGCTGTTTAACGTAAATAAATTTCAGACTCCAATTTACATATGTTAAGTGTTTGTTAATCTGAAATCGTATTTGAAATTTTCGTACACGTGTATTGTAGAAAAACCTCTCGGTATTCTAACCGCGTCAATGCAATGTCATCTGGTGAATTTTCGGAATCTGGCACCGCTTCCACTGACTTACGTTGACGCGGCTAGAATCCTGAGAGCTTTTTCTACAGTATTGCAGTCTTTGAAACAAGATTTTTTATTTATTTTTAGGGTTCTATATCTCAGGCTTGAAAAACGGAACTATTAAGGGTGCTCTCTTCTGTCTGTCGATCCGCATGTCATATCGTCATATCAACTGAATCCTTAAATATTTTTAATTGCGCGCTTATGTTGTCCTTACTAATATAAACACTTTAATTACATAAAATTTCGAAAAATCTGAGGGAAGGCTTATTGGGGGACTGTAACAAAATGTTCTGTACATAGTCTTCATCGGCATCAAATGAAGCTGGCATTCTACAGACTCTAGAAATGTTTGGTGAAAACTATAGCAATAAATACCAATCCCCCTCTTTATTTTCGAAATTATGGATCTTAAAATTCTTACAGTATAAGTGTTGTTATAAAAATGATAATTTTACAGAAAAACTGTAGCAATATTTCTTAAGTTCACAGTTTTTTCCCAAAATAATTAAATGAGTGATTTTGACGAATTTGTTACTTCGACAGCTATTTTTTTTTTCAACAAAAAATCGAATGGAGATTTTGATGTATCCAATAATAAATACGTGGGAAAAAAAAAACTTAATTAATTATTATTTTTCTAAATATACCGTAGACCCACGATAACTTTTTTCGTTTCATTTAAGTATACCACTTAAAAGACAATTTTTTTCAAGATGCCTGCTGCCGTGTACCGAATTAACCTTTGAAATAACCTTTATTAATCTCTTAAAACAAATATTACATTTTTTTAGTGATTTCAGTTTAATACACAAACTGTATACGGAACCCACAATGCGTGACAAGGCTAGTTTTCCTTGAGCGACCGTCAAAGTTATCAGTTTTAGACTAGTTATGTAGCCAAACCTATCTCAAAAACTCTTTTCCCTAACAACTTGAACTTCGTTCCCAAGATAGGACATGCGTTATATTCAAACAACTGACACCAAAAACACGTGCATCTAATAGGGCAATGTAATTATCATGGGTGTCCAGCCATATGAGGACGGGAAAATACATTTCGGTAGGTGTCTCGTGGCTTCCACTAGATGTAAGCCTACTGAGGCTGCCTTCCATTAAAAAAAATGAAAAAAACGCAATTTGGTGATCACCGGGCACGAACTGTACCCAGTTGAGTCACTCTATTAAGGTTGCAGAATAGTGGGATGTGTATATGAGTGAAAGAGAGCCTGTGGTTTTGTTATGCCATTGTCCTCTTAGCAGACAGACTCAGTACCGAGCGTGGCGGTGTAACGGTTAGCGTTCTCGCCTCGCATTCGGGAGGACGGCGGTTCGAATCCCCGTCCGGGCATCCAGATTTGGGTTTTCCATGGTTTCCCCAAATCACTCCAGGCAAATGCCGGGATGCTTCCTTCAAAAGGCCATGGCCGAATTCCTTCCCATTCCTTGCCCCCATCCTTGCCCCCATCCTTGCCCCCCATCTTTCCCGTCTCTAAAGACCTCGATGTTAAAAAGAGACGTAAAGCAGTTAAAAAAAAAAAAAAAGACAGACTCAGTGCCGCGTACAGAAAAATCGGTTGAGGATTTGGACTGTGAAATTCGGTAATTTAATGTAATTTCTGTCTCTATAACTCGATGACATAGTTTATTACCGGCAGCGATATTCTCTATCGTAGCCGCTTATAGTTATACTAACCCAGGACCTAAGGTTTATCGGAGCGTTCTGGCGCACTTCATATACACATACGAAGCAGGGGCAAACAGGGGTTATGGAGGGCCATTGGAAATCCCAGACCAGGAATCTTTCGATTGCCAGTCAGATGCAATCATCACTGAGTCACCACGAAGCTTTATGAAATTAATTAAAGATAGGTTAGGGTGAAATATATATGAATTCAGTTAGAAAATTACAATTGTTGGGCGATATATAAAGCAGGTTAGTCTTTGTGGGGGGGGGGGGGGGGGAAAGTAGACACTCCGATATAATTTACATTGAACATATCGTTCTTCTCGCATCTATTTTGG
Organism: Vandiemenella viatica; assembly: GCA_031002005.1. Taxonomy (NCBI): domain Eukaryota; kingdom Metazoa; phylum Arthropoda; class Insecta; order Orthoptera; family Morabidae; genus Vandiemenella; species Vandiemenella viatica. The sequence goes on along the minus strand of JARYHS010013631.1, from coordinate 119,265,342 downwards.
TGTGGTATAACGGAAGACAGTGCGTTCCTGAAGGATGTAATTCCTAATTGCAAACAAGTAACTGTAACGTCAGAGTGGTAACGCCGTCTGGACATAACTCCTTAGACGCCTTGATCTCTGCAACAGAGGAGAATTGATAATATGACAATTATAAACTGAAAAATAAATTAAGTCGATACATTGAGTTAGTTGTTACATTTGGCTGAAACAATAATATGCGTGTTGTTGAGAATGTAATTTTAATCACCCGGTGATCGGTAAAATATGTGAGAATGTGACAAATATGACATAAATGTTTTATTTATCAACTGTTATTTTCCAATTAACGGCCACATTGATTTTTTTTTACGTCACATTGATTTTTTTTACGTCACGTTGTTACCACATTCATTAATTACTGCCACCCAGTATTTTGAATCTTGTCTCACTTTGCAATTAATAACGCCACACAATAATAAGTTTTAATTTCTAAATACCGAACGTGGTGGATGAGTGAATAACGCTCTGACCTCGCATTCAGGAGGACGCCGGCTCGAATCCCCGTCCGGGCATCCAGATTTGGGTTTTCCATGGTTTCCCCAAATCACTCGAGGCAAATGCCGGAATGCTTCCTTCAAAAGCCCATGGCCGAATTCCTTCCCGTACCTTGTCCCCAGTCTCATCTAGCCTCTAATGATTTCGACGTCGACAAAGTGTAAAGCCATACGTAAAAAAAATTACTAATTTGATTTGTGAATGTCCAATGTTGCATGAAACTTCATTCACGTATACATTCTAAATATATACGTTTATTAGTTTTCCCACTTGAATACTAGAATAGTGGCGTAGCACTAGATAGATAATGTGTTCTAAAACTTGTTGCAGTACTTCAAAACGTGAAGAATTCAAGAATTCCTTGTGTTGATCGCTGCAGTCTGAACGTCGAGCATCTTCTTCCCCTTGATTCGCCATGAAATACCTCCCTGGCAGATACAGAATTATTGAAAACCATATAATTTCATCCTAGACAGGATTCGGGAAGAGACGGTGTAGTCGGCAAGTGAAATTCCTGTTTGAAAATACCCACTACTGTTAAAAAATCCAGAAATAATACCGATCACTCGGATCAACAGTTCCAATTTTTCAAATGGTTTTATCGTACCCAATATTTCCTGGCACAACCACCAATTCAAAGTCATAGTTTCGTTGACAAGTCCCACAGTAACCCGTTTGGTATCACTACTATTTAACTAATACAGAAGCACATGACTACTGAACGTGGCGGTGAGCGGTAATGTTCTGGCCTCGCATTCGGAGGGAAGCGTGTTTAAATCCCTGTCCACCCATACAGATTTGGGTTTCCACGATTTCCTCAAATCACTCCGATCGAATGCTTGGTTACAGTTAAGGTAATTCAATACGAGAAGCGCCCCACTTTTACGTTGTCCCCTTTGTGTTGACAGGTTGCGGGCGGCAGGTAGTATCCACCGCATGATCGCGCCCAGGCGGCGACATGTCATGCGGGGGCCATGAGGACCGACGGAGGAGACATGGACCTCGAACGGGTCGACCCCTCCTTCTGCAGGGCGCTGCGTCGGGACCCAGCCCGCAGGTCCATACAGGTACTGTAACTCTCTCTTCACATCACGTGGTTAGTAAATACAGGGTTATTCAAAATAAGGAGAGATTTTGAATTTTTATTGCTCACTAACTATGAAAGCACTGGTTAAAGGAAGGTTCAATGTTTGTAACTTTCCTCTATTAGTTCCATTCGCTGCCGCCAATGGCGCTGTTGTCTGTTTACTTGGAATCCTCATCGATGACGATCATTGCTTTTCCATACTTATTAATTTAACTGTGATGGAGCATGTGCTCCGGTGGTAATTCAATTAATCATCTACCCGTAATTATGGAGTGTGCGCAAACTACATGGCTCCGTCCAGGAGGGGGGGGGGGGGCTACGTGGGGGGCTCCGAGCCAGGCCACGTAGCTTTCCTTTCATAACATTTTTTTACAGTCAAAATGAGGAACAGAACTCACAACAGCATGTGAATATTTATTTCCCTCAGTTAATTATCTTCGTATGTAATTTACAATAGTCTGACAAGAGTAAACAGTACAAAATGTCTTCTGGAATCAAAAGGTAAAAGCTACGTGCTACGTGGGGAGGGGGTTAGATACAAAAGCCACCTAGGGCTACATGGGGGGGGGGGGGTTTCACAGGAGGCCAAAATGGAGCCTCGTGTTTTATGCACGCTCCCTTACCACTTTATTTATTTATTTAAACTATCTTATATAATTTGATTGTAAAAATTCCCCATTCCTTATCTACTTCTGCAAATAACGAATTTTAATTTTAAACTCCTTCAGCGTTTTTTTGTAAATTATTCATCACATCCCTTGGTGATTTGTTCGAATCTCTGACACCCTTACCCATGAAAGAAAATTTTCCCACTCATTATGCATCAAATAGAGTGCCAGCCTGTGGTAATGGTCATATTTCCCCTTCTATGAACTATTCATAATTCTTTGACAAATATCCCTCCAAGCCCCACCACCAACATATGCCTTGTACATTCCCAGCACTCTCCTCACCCTCCTCCAGTCCTCCAATGACTCCCAATTCAGCTCCTTTATCATATCAGTTACTGACTAGGTCCTGCGATAATTTCTACCAACAAATCTAGTTGCTCTTCTTTGCACACCCTCCAACTACTGTATTTGATACACAAAATGTGGGTTCCAAACTACACCACCGTGTTCAACCAATCGTCTTACCAAAGTTTTGTAACCCTACTCCCTAAGTTCTATGGTGCATCCTCTCACCACCCTATCCAGTAAAAGTGGGATGTTGTAACCTTTTCGTACCACGTGCCCAATGTGCTCTGCCCAGTTGAGTTAATTATCAAACACCGAGCGTGGTGGTGTAACGGATAGCGTTCTGGCCTCGCATTCGGGAGGACGGTGGTTCGAATCCCCGTCCGGGCATCCAGATTTGGGTTTTCCATGGTTTCCCCAAATCACTCCAGGCAAATGCCAGGATGCTTCCTTCAAAAGGCAATGGCGGAATTCCTTCCCATTCCTTGCCCCCATCCTTTCCCGTCTCTAAAGACCACGTTGTTAAAAAGGGACGTTAAACTGTTAAAAAAAAAAATTATCAAACGTTATGCCAGGATATTTACACTTCAATCTTTCAACAAGCAATTCTGACCCCACACTATAATTATAAAGAACATTTAGTTTTTTATCTTTGAACCTAGTAAGCTGACTGTTCTTGGCATTTATCTTCATTCAGTGCTGACCTGTCCAATTAGACATTCTAAACAGGTCGTCCTGGAGCTATTCAGTCTTCTCCTGTTTTGATCTTACTATATAACAATATGTCATCTGCAAACAGCATAAATACTGATCGTAAACCATCAACACGATCATTCATAATGAACAGCAATGGTCCCAATAAAGTTCCCTGTGGCACTTCCGTAGTTACTTCCACCTCTTTTGATAATGTACTTCCTACTCTCGCATTTTGCTTTGTGGCTTTTAAGAATTCCTTTACCCAGCAAGTAGCTTTTTTATCCAATCCTTTTCATATGCACCTATATTCTGTCAGTTTTTTTCTATGCCAGTCGTAAATCTGGGTATCACGAGGTGGATAGTTACTGAACTTACGACGGATGCACATTAAGAATGGATTCATTTTCTGCATACTGTAGCGCACAAAACGACTTCCCCCGTAGGCGGCAACGAATAGAACTTTTGGGAGAAGATTACAAACTTTGAAACTTGTTCTATCTACGTGGCGCGTATTATAGTTTTATAGTTTACGAAAAATAAAAAATGCATAATCTGTTCCTATTTTAAATAATCTTGTATATTTCTCTTAAAAAGTTATTAATATACTCGTTTTCCTCCATTTCCTTGCAATACAAATGTAGAAGGAATCCTGGAAATAAATCTGATTCAAAATGTTTTTACGTAACCTAGCTTTTCATAAAAAGTTTAGAATTATTACTTGTCCATAACTTGGTTTATTTCACGTAAGCACAGCCAAGTAACAAGCGTAATAAAATTCTCGAATTTTTTAGATAATCAGTTCCTCTTTCTAAACATTGTTCATTTCATGTCTGTGTCTTTCTGCATGTTCATTTCACGCTGGGATAAATGTATATGTTCTTCTGCATTGTATTTAATAATTTGGATCATTTATTCACGGAAAATCCACAGCCTCATTCGCCTCTGGCAGCTCGCTCTTTTTCATGCCATGTTACAATCTTTTTGCTCGTACTTTTTTGCTCAGGTAACCAGAGAGTTAACTATAAGTCTCAGTGCTACCAAAATTCAACCATCCATGCGCATTCTCACTTAACACTTTTTGAGATGGCATCTGTTCTATTCGTTGGCTCAGATGGTTGCGCTAGTATGATGGTGTCCAGCACCTGAGATGGGATTAACTGGGGAGTGCTGGTGGTGGAAGATATTTTCTCAACAGGACTTCGCTGACAGAGTAGGAGTGGTGGTGGTGCACGATTCGTAATCACCAGAATACCAGATTTGGTGTTAAACCTTAAGCCTCTCCGCAGCGCGTATCCAGTGAGGAGATACGACACTGTTAATGATTAGTCTGTAGGATGGGACGTTAAGCCTGGCTGCCCCATTGATGTCCTTAGGAAGAGCAGGCACGAATGGGCCGGCACCGAGCTTCTCCTTAGGGAGCGTCCATAAACCACGTAGCTCTGTTTTGGCCTCCTATGAATTACCCCCTCACTCCACGTAGCCCGACATGGCTTTTGCCTCTACCCCCCCCCCTCCCCCACGTATCATGTAGCTTTTTTGATAACAGAAGACATTTTGCACTGTTTTCTCTTGTCAGACTATCGTAAATGACATATGGAGATAATTAAATTACGGAAATAAATATATAATGCTGTTGTGTGTTCTGTACCTCATTTTAACTGTGAAAAATAATATGAATAGAAAGCTATGTGGCCTGGCTCGGAACCCTCCTCCCCCTCCCCCACGTAGTGCAGCGTAGCTTTCCAGCCAACCCCCCCCCACCCCCCCCGCTGGACCGAGACAATTAGTTTATGCACGCTACCTTATCCCTTCTTCCAACTTTTATTAACTCACAACACAAACAATACACTTCACTGAACGTACACACTTCACTCATCGACACAAAACAATAAACTCGTTAACGCGTTTCCACCACTGCGAAAAGGAAGGGGAAATCCTCCTACTTTAAAAATTACCTAAGAAAAAGTATCAACCAACCTAACTGTTCAGGAAAAAATGAAGAGGGGACAGAAGATTATATGCAAGCGCGCAAGGCTCATGTACCGAGGGCCACAGGTTCCAAACCGGCCTAGAGCGTGGAATGTTTTAATCAAGTGTTTTGTCTCTCATGTGTCGTTGTTAGTGTCCACTAAAGTTAATACGTGTAATAAAAACTATTTAAATGGCGCATATGAAAAATAGTAACTCGCTAAACTCTTTAATAATAGTAAACCGAGCGGGACGGTGTAACGGTTATCGTTCTCACCTCGCATTCGGGAGGATGGCGGTTCGAATCCCCGTCCGGGCATCCAGATTTGGGTTTTCCATGGTTTCCCCAAATCACTACAGGCAAATGCCGGGATGCTTCCTTCAAAAGGCCATGGCCGAATTCCTTCCCATTCCTTGCCCCCCATCCTTGCCCCCCATCCTTTCCCGTCTCTAAAGACCTCGATGTTAAAAAGAGACGTAAAGCAGTTACAAAAAAAAAAAAAAAAAAAAAAAACTAATAGAAAGTTTTTCAATATTGAGGCTTATTAGCGTCAGAGCTGGTATTGACGAAGATTTTTTTTTTTTTTTTTGTTGGGATTTATATTCTTCTCCTGATGTTCAGTGGTGAGAGGATCGACAGTCAGTGATTTAAAATGCTCTGTAGTTGGCCAGGGTACGCCCGATCGCTCTTTGAATTCCAGTAATCTAGGAGGCCCCTTTGATGTCAGATACTGACTGCATGCATAAAACCGGCCCCACTACCCGTACTGGACAAAAGAGCTGGATTTGTTGAACCAAAATACACCGTAATTCGAATGTTTTCACATAACGATTCAAACAAACGTACGATGTCAGGCACGTAATGTTTGGTATACCACTCCCTCCACCTGGGAGGCTAATCTCTATTACTCGTTTTCTCAAAACTGGTATCAAATCTCTGAGGAAGAACCTTCTGGCGTTAAACTGGACTGGATAAATTGGAGAACCCTCAACCGTATAAGAACAGGAGTGACCCCAGTAAAAGCTAACATGTATAAATAGGGTCTCACAACAGATGATCGATGTTAATGTGGGGAACAGCAGACCATGGATCACTTCTACACTTGCAAGCAGTGCCAGCTTACAACAACACTCCAAGATCTATGGGCAGGAAGAAATATCGACAACTTCGTCCAACATTGGGCAAAACGATTATGATATCCGGACACGAAAGGGGAAAGTAAGTGACTGGCTGTAAAACCGAACGTCCAAATGGTTTTTATATGATTGATTTCGCTGAACGCTCTCGTTCAATTTCACGATATTCCAGTCACAGGTATTCCACTGACTAAATGTTCTCATGAACCTGTGCCGTGAGTATAGCAAAGCGAATGTATTCGTTACTGATTGACGGATTCGTCGCCTGACTCGAAGTTGTTGTTTTTTTTTTTTTTTAACTGCTTTACGTCTCTTTTTAACATTGAGATCTTTTAGAGACGGGAAAGGATGGGGGGCAAGGAATGGGAAGGAATTCGGCCATGGCCTTTTGAAGGAAGCATCCCGGCATTTTCCTGGAGTGATTTGGGGAAACCATGGAAAACCCAAATCTGGATGCCCGGACGGGGATTCGAACCGCCGTCCTCCCGAATGCGAGGCGACAACGCTAGCCGTTACACCACCCCGCTCGGTGACTCGAAGTACCGAATCGTTACTCACTAATTCATTTCGTTACTCGCATGTTTCGTTATTCGCATTTTTCGTATTGATGCCAGTTTGATTGGATAAACGACGTATAATGCATCATGCGGGAGCTTTAACGGTTTGCCCAGCGATTGAATGAGCAGATGTTTGTTTTGAGATTAGTCGATTCCAAAGTGCTGCGATTGTGATATTAGGTATTATTCTGAAGTATGTAATATTCAGTGCAATAAATTAAATGTACGAACAATCTACATAAATTTACTTTGATCAATGAACAATTTACTTGAACTTTACAAAGTACTAACGAAGTCATTCATGCGATGCTTCACGCTAGTGCTCCAGTTTTATCAGAAGTAATTGAGTTTTGACTACCGCAGGATCCATGTGATCAATGCGGTACTGGCTTTGATGTTGAATGTTTGTTGTAACGGCGACACAACAAGAATTAGGAATCTAATCACAAAAAGATAAAGAATTTACAAAATAGATGAAAACAGTATGGTGAGACCTCATCTTTAAAAACGAAATACTTTGATGAGATTATAATATTTTTTTAAATACATGTTAGCTTGTATGCAGGGTTTTGAGAAGGCTGCTTTAAAAAATAACCGTCATTAGTTATTGTCACTAGGTACGTCACATTCGGATGAAAGGTGAAATTAAAATATTCTTTCGTATACAGTACATTACAGTAAATCAAGTGTACATTCAGAGGTTTTCAGTAAGAGCCATGTGCTAATTACCTTACTTTAAGTGTTATCCGAACGAACAACTCACGTAATCTTATTTTACTAAATAAACATTTTGCTTAAACTTTACCAAGAACGAACGAAGTCGTCCGATATGCGACGCGCCTCGATGCGATGCTTCATACTACTGTTCGATTGTATCAAAAGTAATGAGTAACGATTCGAAAGTAACGGGTACTGATTGGTTTAGGAACGAATGCATATGGGTACAGAATTTCTCGTTACTTTTACAGCTCTAGCCTTGAGCTGTGAACCACTACGACCGGCCTTGTCACTGACGCGAGTGTACGGCCATCATTGAGACTTTTACGGCATGGAGATGTTTTATTACTGCCAGGCGTCTCATCACCTTGAAGTGCTTGAATTCTCCTACAAATAGCAGTTGATTTACGCCTTCGTTCCCCAATAACTTCATCACGACTAGCTGTCCCATGCATGCATTTATGCTGTTTCTGCAGTCTTAATAATAATGTCCAAATTTTCCCGCGAGTTTGTCCAAATAGGAAAACACTTATCACTTTCTAATCTGTATGGTACTGCCTTGCAGACACTTGTTTCAATACGTGTAAACTATAAAGTGTCTGTTTTACTTGAACGCCCCTTGTAACACATCGTCGAAGTTTCAGCAATTCTGAACGTTCACCTAATGATAAGAAAGCAACAGAAGCTTATAAATTCTTCAATTTCGCTATTCAAACTATCGTTGAGTCGAGCGCCTGAAAAAAATATAAAATCATAGTATGGCATTGTTGGCCAGAAATCCCGAAGGTCTGTTTGGCCACCAGGTGACAGAGTTTTCAAATCGCCACGCAGTTCACCTCTTACGTCTCTAACTAACCTAACCCGGTAGTCCTACCTGGTATAGAAGAGGTTCAGCTCAAAGTGTAATTCGAACCACGGAAGAGTTCTGGCGTACTTCACCAGCGGTGAAGATCGGGTTAAGGGTCTTTGTAAATTCAAGCCGAGATTTGGGTTCGAACCGAGGACCTTTCGAGTTCCACTCAGACTACTTTACCGCTAAGTCACAAGAGAGTTATAAATGCGTAGTGGGTGAGTTTAAATGTTTTTACTACCGTCTGCTGGTATTTAGCATCATAAGGCACGAGTAACGTGTTTCAAGATGATCTGTGCTGCAAAAAGGTAGAGTCTGCCTACGTAAACGAATCTAATTAAGCTGTCAGTGAACAGGTGTTATGGTTTTTGATGGTGCTGTGTAGAGATGGGCAAAGTGATTCACTAAAAAGAGCGGTTGTTCATTTGATCACTCAATGAAAAGAACTAGTTCTTTTGAATGGTTCACTTGCTCAGTAGCTCAATTTTATTTGAGACCTTTTTTTTAGGTCTCACCCCTCACAATCCGGTTATACCCCCACTTTCCGTTGAAAATACCCCCTTATGTCGACTTCAATCCAAATAGTAGACCTTTTTTTTTTTTAGCTTAGAAGAACTACCGTTCACTTGAAGTGAGCGTCTGCTCCATCTCTAATTCTTACGAATTTCTGAAATTCCTCATCATCGACAAGAGAGAAGGGGTGATATTCTTTACACATCACTTTTAGTAACTGAATATCTAAAGCCCGTTTCCTAGTAATTGAGATTGGTTGATTTACATCAACGAATGTATTCATCGATGTCTGAGCAAACCGCGGCGTCGATAACGGTGACGGTCTCCGAGCCATGGTGTCGTCCAAGCTGCACTATTCCAGAGAAAACGTGGAGGCACTGGCATTAGAACTACTTGGGGAGTGGATTAGAGTCACTTCGATGAGAAGTTCTAACCCCGGAGTCATCCACTGAAGGCGAACGTGATCGCTGCGCATTTCCCTCGCGTTTTAATGGTTTCGACCGGTGCAAAGTCTTAAGGCGTCTCTTCAAATTGGTCGTCGATCCTGACGATATAGATAAAATCGCCTTGCAATAGTTGCATTTCCCTTTCTTGTCCTTCTCGTTCTTTTCGAAATGATACCAAACATCACTGGTAAGTCTGCTCATTTTCTTGACCTGTTACAGACAAGGGGAAACTTGAAATATACACGCAAATCTATGAAAAAAGTATCATAAATATTTGGTGTTACGATTATGTTTAAACGTTTATAGTGGTCATTTAAATACACTTGGATCGTAGTTTAGATTAAAAACTTAAAATAACATATAGCATAACGCTTACCAGGGAGAGAGAGAAAGAGAAGCGGTTAGCGGAGCGGTAAAGAACTAGCTCTCCAGTGGCACTGCTCTGAGCTGTGCTGAGGGATTGAATCGAACGTCGCGAACGAACTAGCTCTCCAGTGGCACTGCTCACTGCTCCGAGCTGTGCTGAGCGATTGAATCGAACGTCGCGAACGAACTAGCTCTTCTCGATCTTCGGCGTTTCTTATTCTTCATAGCGGAGTGGATAAACAATGAACGGCGTGGAACAGAGAACAAACAAGGGTCGGGCGAGAATGGCAAAGCCGAAACCGACATTGTCTGCGCCCACTCGACTGAAGTTCAATCGACGCCGACACACCACCGTCATTACGGCTTCCAAGAAGAACTACCGCTCACTTTTAGTGAGCGACTGCTCACTCGCTCTTTCAAAAGAACTGTTCTAAAGAGCTGATTCACTCACGAACGACCCATCTCTAGTGCTGTGCAAATTTGTATTACTGAATTTTGAGGTACACTATATGGGGATGGGATTTGAAGTTTCGTCGATAGTATTAATTCTTACGGGTAAAGCTTAAAGAGCTGAGCTGAGTTATTGCCTAGATATATTTTTTTGAAGTGACAGCTCCTATAGGCCCGCTACGCGACATTTGGACGAGGGTAAATCTGTGTGTTTGTGACGTCGGTCACCAAGATGTCATCTGTAGCGCGCGTAACCATCACGCAACCTGTTGCGCGTTGGACGCTTTTCGCAAACTATTTATACAAACAGTTTCTATCCGATTTTAATGGAACTTTACATTCATATAATTTAAAACAAATAAAAAAAACATGTTTACGTTTTATTTACACAAACTAAACCCTCTCTACTTTTCACCCTTCAGAAGAACGTGACAACAGAGTTAATGGAATCGTTATGTGCTGCCTCCTTGGCACTGAAATCGAATATTCTATCTCCAAGCATTATATTTTGTTCCTTTGCCACGGCAATGCCCCATCAGTACTGACAAAGTAGTCTGACAAATAATCTCTCAAATTATTTGTAGTACTGGTTGGCCGACTACATGCAGTTACGGGTAAATTGCGCAGCCTTTGAGATACATATATTTCAGATTTATGTGTACACTTTATCATTATTCTTGGCCGCCGCTGAAAAATTCTATCACTCTTATCTTGCACAATCCTACATCAATGTCATCCAAGGAAACAGTAACGCAATACTGGCTCGTCAGTATTGCGTTACTGATGCGAATAATGATAAAGTATGTACATCTTTAATTCGCACAACATTGTGTAGGATTACACATGCTTTAACAATGTCTTCAGATAACCTTTTCGACACATTTAGTGGTCGGTGCAAAATTCTCCACTTATTACATAACATTCCAAAACCACATTCGACGTATCTTCTTGCACGACTCAAACAGTAGTTGGATACACTTTTTTTCTCTGTAAGATAATGTCCTGTGTAAGGTCTCATTACTTGTTCTGACAGCCAAAATGCTTCGACAGCCACGAGTAAAAACGGAATATTTTCCCTGCTTGTTGAATGTAGAGGGCAAGGAGGTGGTATTTGTAATTGATTTTTCATTATTAACTTCAAAAAAATTGTTCTCTGAAATTTGGAAGAGTCACAATCTTTACCATAGGCTCCTATATCAGCTTATGTAAATTTATAATCAGAATCGTCTTCTGCCATGAGAACAATAGAAAAGTAACCCTTGTAGTTGAGGTTCATTGAGCCATTATGATCGAATCTGTTAACTCGTATATGTTTTGCATCGACAGCTCCTGTGCAGTTTGGGAATTGATCGTTTTTTAAAAAATCATCTGCTATTTTCTGGGAATTCATTTTTGAATTGATACCGAAAATAATTGCACACTAGACTTACAAGTTTACTTATCGTGCTTATTCCCAGTTCCATAAAGGTTGCTGCTGTGGCAAGATACCTAAAAATCGAAAGAAGAAATAATAAACCTGAAGTTTTTTGTGTACTATCTATAATTTTATTTGGTTCGATTCCAGTTGCATACCTTTGATAAAATATAGAAAATCAATTGTTTTAGTAATGGAGTAAAACTGTTTAATTGAATAAATATATAGTAACAGAATATTTGCCTACCGTACTTAATTTATTTCACTGTTTGCCTACTCCTCTTTTCCTATATTCCAGGTCGTGCAATTATTGCCAAATGGCAAAACATTCGCGACTCCTTCATAAAATCTCTAAAGAAGAAATCTGGTCAAGCCACTTCAAAGAAGTATTTATATCATGATAGTCTGACATTTTTGTTAAAAGTAGTACACGGAGTCAAGTATGGATGATTCCAAACATGAAAGCCAAGATGAGGAAGAAACAGAGGCAGCATTAGAAGAGCAAGTCCAGAAAAACGTTCATGAAAAACCAAAAGGAAATGGGAGAATTGAAAAAAAAAGCTCGATTACAAGAAGATAAAAAAAAATTGAAAGCTCTGGAAAATCCACCTGATGTGGATTATACAGAAGCTCCCTTCAGGTACCTCACAGTCAAAACAGGATGTATCCATTACTGTCTGTCAATTAAATGTTTTCTATATTTCCTTCTGAGGTACAATAATCCGATGAGGTAGAGTTTTTTAAATGCCACACACATCTTTACTCCGCCAAAGCTAGAAACCTACTGCACTCGGTGCGGAAATGTGGGCGTCGGGTCCGGTTTTGCCGGCGTGTGTGAAAATCCCCTCTCACCGGCACCGGAATTTTCTCCGGCACCGGCTCCGGCTTTGCCTGTGTGTGAAAACGCGGTTATTATTTTAAGCTCTCCATCTCCTCTCGCTGATGAGTTTTGTTGCCGTTACTATAAATTATCACAATCACTCCATTAGTCAATGAGACCATTTTATACTTTGTCGTTATGTTCTTTCTTTTACTTAATTTTTCTTCAACTTCGGTGGTTTCAAATTTTGTTTGTATCAGAAAAACTTATCAGAATAGTAAATACCTCGGATAAAATGATATTCTCTATACAGCGGTCTGGTGTAGGCTTATTCACTAAACATCGATGTATTGTATCCATTCGATGTTTGCCATGCGATACATTGGACTGATTCGATGTTTTGACGAATCGATTTTTTAAAATAAAAACATCTAATCAATAAAAAATACTAACAGTGGCTAATAATGACAAAAATAATAGAAATAATTTATTCAAGATTAAATTAAATTATTTCAGTTTAATGTAACTGTCATTAACAGGTGATGAGACCTGTGAGCAATTAGCGGAACATAACAACGGTGAAGATTAATTTTTCTTGCGGTTGGCTATCCTGTCCGTATGAGAGAATGAATAAAATCAATTTCTTAGGTTCACTCCTACTGATTGCCGGCGTTTGCTGTGAATCGAAATAAGATATTATTACTCTAATACAACTGAGTGTTACTACTCGATATTTAAATATAAACCGGGTTGGGGCAACATTTGATTCACTATTGTCGGGACTACTGTTGCATCCGGACGTTTATTTTCGAAGGCTGCTCAAATAGTCAGTCAGCAAAGTAACAGAATGAAAGGAAAACGATTGAGTAAACTTTTATTTCTGCAAAGTTTTCCTAAACACCATTGGTATTAAGAGGTTAAAGACTTAAAATTAATATTTTAGGCAGACTTAGACTTAAGTAATGTCTGGTTTTTATTATTGTAATGGTCTGGTGTCGTAATAAAATGTTTCTATTAATTTGTTGTTTCTGTTTCACTCACAAAGCTATACATCACTAATACAACACTACTTAACCAACACACAAGATTATAAAATTAATTTTTTAATGTTGCCTGAGTGTTAACGCTCTTGCCTCGCATGTGCTTTAGTCTGTGAGATATTTCCATGCGAAAATTCCGATCGCGTTAATACTAGTCACGTTGTTCTGCCTAAGCGTTTGTATGTCGTGAAAAAGTAAGTAAAATACACTTCTGAATAATTATTCTACAGACTCTGTTTTACTACAAAACTTCGTTTGATTTTTGTTCTTTCAAAATAATCTGTATCGATTCAATAAGTTAGGATCAACCAGAAATTTTCCTATTGGTATAAAGAATAGTTACACTTTTTTTATAAAGACACGGACGTTGTGAATTTTTTGTTATTAAGAAAACAACTGCTTTTCTTATGTTACTTGGTGGATGTTTGTGGCTTAGTTTTGCGAAATGTGTCGTCCTTTGTCCATAGTGACTTACCTGCGTATGATACCTTCTATATTCGTGATTTCATTTTGTCGAAAGTGAATGGACCATGTTGGTTGTGTTAGTGTGGCTTTCCTTTTTTTTTTTTTTGCTCCAAGTGTGTCCATGGAGAGGGACACAGTTTGAATACGCTGTTGTCATTGTGTGGAATTATAATGTGACGATTATATCTCGCCATAAAATGCATTTTTTTTTACTTATGGTTTTACGCCTCGTCGACGTCGATGTCATTAGAGGCGGGAAGGGACTGGGGACAAGGGACGGGAAGGAATTCACCCATGGTGTTTTTGAAGGAAATATTTCGGCATTCGCTTGAAGTGATTTGGGGAAACCATGGACAACCCAAATCTGGATGCCCGGACGGGTATTCGAACCGGTGCCCTCCCGAATGCGAGGCCAGAGCGTTAACCTTTCACCCACCACGCTCGGTATAAAATGCATATGTCATGCAATGTATATGAGGGAAGGTTCTGTCACCAACTGTACTAGAAGTGCAGCCATCTTGCCACCGTAACGATAAACTGTTCATCAAAAGTGTAGTTTTTGGTACCCGTGTCGACCTGATAACTTATGCTCCGGAAAAAGATGCTCTATGGTTGTTGAATGTTCTCTGTAAATAAATCTGTTACCTGTGTAAATGTGGATGCAGAGGTTTTGTAATTATATATAGAAATGCCAGTCCCTCCCTTAATCAATTATTAAATAGCTATATACGTACTATTCATGCCAAACTACGTAAACTTCAATTAAAAAAAAAGGAAGTTACACTTAACCAGTACGCTTCATTATATACACGATACATTAGCCCAAATTTAGCTATTCTAGTAGCAGGCGTAATAGATGGAAGATCGAGTGTATTACATGCAATCCTAAATGCACTTGATTGAGCGCAAATGTCGAACTTTATTTAAAAAATGCATTTGCAGCATCTGGTAAGTGCTCTCAACTGTTTGGTGGTCCTGATGCTGCACGCAACGAGTCGTCCTGTGGAGGAATCCCTTGCTGCCTCCAAGTTATGTGTTCACCCAATACGAGAGGTAACTTAGGCTGTGGAGATGGCGCCCGCAAGTTGTCAGTAGACTGCTACACCTATTTTCAGAAAAGTTACTGCAGTCAAATGCTGTGAATTTTCGATTAATGTGAGTTCGTTTTATGACACCGTAGCAAGTACTATGTCTCCTTCACTGCCTCTTATATTTGAAAACCTTATTCTAACGTCACATACTTAGTTGATTTCCTCTGAGATGTCATTGTTAGTACTGAGAAGTAGGCATTTACACTTTTAATAATAAAATTTTGACATTTACGCGAGGCGGGAGGGGGGGAAGAGTGGAGGAGAGAGTGAAAATTATTCTTCTGTCAGAAAAACTTTGGGAACCCTTACTTTAAATGATACTTAGAATATTTGAACTTGTCTTTACGAATGTAAAGTATTGGTCAAATTGTCGAGGTTCTGCTATTTTTGATCACACTATTAATTTTTAAATGAGAGTAGCACGGACTCCGAATTTTCTTATACATTTTCCTGCACCAACTGAAAATTTCGTTATTTTTTACAGTGCTTAATAGGGTTGTGACTCTGCTTCAATTGCGAGCTTCACATTTCACTCTAGACTGTCTCGGCAGATGACGCCTACCGAAAAAAGACTTGTTGGAGAGAGTGATGAGGGGATGTACGAGAGAAGTAAAGGAACTGGGTTGCAAAACGTTTGTCAGACCATTGCTTGAATATGGTAGTGTAGTGTGGGACCCACATTTTGAGTATTAAATACAGGAAAGGGCTGCTAGATTTGTTTCTGGAAATTACCGTAGAACGCAATCAGTAACAGATATGATAAAAAAGCTGGAATGGGATTCAATGGAAGACAGGAGGAGGTTGAAGAGGATCATGGCAGTGTACAAGGCGAATATTGGTGATGAGGCACGAAAGATATTGGTATAAGAATTAAAAGTAATGCATGGAAGGGAAAGATGACCATGATCACAAATTGGCACTCGATTTCAGGCACAAGGGTGTAGGAAAATTCTCTTTTTTTGGGTAAGGGTGTCAGGGATTGGAATAAGTTACCAAGAGAAATTATGAATAATTTGCCAAAAACTTTGAAGGAGTTTTGGGTTGAAGTTCTTAGAGGTCAAATGTAGGTGGGTGCAGGAAAAGGGGAAGATGGGTTTGTAGGGAAATTGCCACCGGAGCGTGCGCTCCATTGCAATTAAAAAATTAAAGCATGGTTCCCAAGAAATCCCCGTAACGGCCTGTTTACTCACCTTTTAAGAAACACAAGAATAGAAAGCGAAATTCTCTGTTAGAGTAATAAATTTAAATTGCCCTTTTTTTTAAAATAAAAATAAATAATTGTTGCTTAAAACATTGAACCAGTTGAGTTCCTCGCCGTGGTTTTTATTATTTTCTTAGAGCTTCGCGACTCTTCAACGTTGGGGCCATGAAGCTGCGACATAACGCAAGGAATGCGGCTGTGGAGGACCGAAATCAGGATGGCGGGATGAGGATTCGTCACAGTCACGTGACTTTGGGTTACAGCAATTCTAGTCATTTCTGCTGTGTTGCAAAGAAATTTCCTCAAAGCTGGCCATCTAACATAATCTAATAGTTTGATATGTTTAGTATTATATGAAAATTAGTTTTTCAAACCTAAGTATGAGCGACCAGTGGGACCCTGAATAACAAGTCATGCGAAAACTATATCGATGGAGACTTTACACAAGTTACAGTATTTATCATGCCGAAATGTAGATGTATCCAAATATCCTGCTTTATGATAATGTTGCCGAAGTTATCCTCTCTTTCGACCTAATATTACTGGTATAGGAAGGCCTACTGAAACTGTGGTGAAATTGACTTAGTAACCTGAAAGAGAGTGAACGGAATTTTCACAAGTCAGAAGCTCCAGAAGTCCATTCGAAGCTTAGAGCCAATCTGTTCTTTAATATAAACATCATTGAAAGCGACCTTGCATATATCGTTGCATCTTGATTTGACAACTTATTTATAAGAAAATAAAGTATATTTCGAAGAGGAAAATAAAAAGTATAAGAATGAAAAAATATTTTTAAATTTGGGTATTTACTGTATTAGATACATATTTTGTTCGTGTTTATGGAATTAGCTACTAATTTTTTGTATCGTTTCAAAATGTTCCATAGATTATATATTTTACCAGAAATAAAGTATTTACACATAATTTATGGGTAGGGTGAATTATTTCGGCCAAAAATAAAGTATGATGTTTTATACTAAAGTGCGGTTGGCAACCATAGTTGCATACCTAATTCCAAGGACCTCTATCTTTCCATACTGCTTCATCCTCTTTAGTTCCTCTCGTACGCATTTTTCTCCCGTACTACCTTAATCCTGGACATAATTATTATGTTCCCCATCTCTACCAGTAAATATCGGAACCATTTTTTTTACTTACGGCTTTACGCCTCGTCGACTTCGAGGTAATTAGAGGCGGGATGGGACTAGGGACATGGAACGGGAAGGAATTCACCCATGGTCTTTTTGTAGGAAGCATCCCGGCATTCGCCTGTAGTTATTTGGGGAAACCATGGAAAAACCAAATCTGGATGCCCGGACTGGGATTCGAACCCGCGTCCTCCCAAATGCGAGGCCAGAGCGTTAACTACTCACCCACCACGCTTGATTTTATATCGGAACCACGTAAGTTATCTTCACTAGATTGTATTATTATGTCACTATGTCTCTGTTATTTTCCCCAACTATTTAATTTACATTTACGCAGTTGAGACGGGATAATTTACATGACCATGTGTGTATCAATTAATTTACTGCGACCAGAAATATTTTAGAGGTATGAGAAGTCCATGCATCTGTTCTTCCCCCATATTTTTATCTGCCTCAATTTTCCATATTGAAATTACGTGATACCACTGTGGCTGTCGATTTAAATTCATAGAACCGGCGGACAAACAATATCCGACAGGGTTATAAACTTTTAAATTAGTTCGTTACGGATCTTGTTTCGAGATATCGACTTATAAATTTCCGCTCTGCTAGTTACAAGTTGTATTTTTAAATAACTTGCACACACATATTATTCAAAGTTGTATGAAACAGGAAGAAAAATAGTCCTTCCTGCTACGTAAGCCATCCATTAATTAAACTTTTCGTGTGGCTGCTTTAGTAGATAAACTGGTGGACTTTTTTTGCAGCCCTCATCAATGATTAACGCGATATTATGATACATTTTCTATTGAAGGAATAAGAATTATTTTGTGCAGTAAAACTAGATAAATACTTATAAAATTCGTACTGCGTTATTCTATAGCTCTTTAAAATTCTGAAATGGCTTTGACTCAAATATGGTTGTGTAGTTACAATT
>JARYHS010013631.1:119215525-119245949 GCA_031002005.1 Vandiemenella viatica | reverse complement strand
TTATTCCAAAAAAAAAAAATCTTTCTTCTTAATATATGATGTCAACAAAGCTGAGTCATTCCTCTTCATACTCCTACTTCATTTATCGATTTTGGTTAGATATATACAGGGAGATAAATGGCTCGAAACACAAAAAACGCATTTTAGAAATACTGTCATATTTTACCTTTACGGGTCGAATAACGAAAAATTTCTTTCTTAAAATATAATGTTACCACGGCGGAGACCTTAGGCTTTAATATGATATTTCATTTATCTACATCGTTAGATATCAAGTGTATAGAGAGGCCTGGGGGGGGAGGGGAGCCTTATACTCCTCTATACTTTTATCAAAATATTAATTCCTGATTTATGAATTATGAATATGATTTTAATTTAATGGTTAGCTAAAGGGTGAACTAGAACCGTTATTATTTTACACAAAATATTATACTCAATTTATTAAGTCTTCTGGCTTATGCAAGGCCGGGTATAGTTAATGTTACGTTAAACATAATCCAAAGACAAACAAACAAGCAGTACCCGACATTTACAATCCGCCGGATAAAAGCAAACATGAAACTGATTTAAATATCTCAATAATTTGCAAAGTCAACATGATATCAAAGTGGCATCACAGGCCAACAAGTTGAAATTAACATTCACAAAACAAAGGATCCCAGGGCGCCATTTTAAAGTTAAAATCATCGTCTTGAATTTAAAACAATGAGCAAGATGCTTTGAATTTGAAGTTAAAACATGAAAAGTTTGGTTAGCTCAGTGATTTTAGGATGAGAGCAGAGTCTTATCTCAGGAGTCGTTTACGGGTTAGCAAGCCTCATGAAAACCCAATGGAACTGTGGACCCATGCGTTGGTACTTTACCATAATAGCATCTTCTTGATGAGGTGTGGCACGCTCAGTACCACTGCAGCAACGAATGCCAAGTAAGCGGATTAGGGATTGCAATCCAGCAAAGCGGGATCCCGCAATCCCGCGGGATCCCGCATCATTAGACAGTCTGGCGGATCCCGCACAAAATTAAGCGGATCCGCAATCCGCAAAATCCGGCGGAAACGCGTGTCAGTCTGCGTGACTCGCTGACCCACTCGGTCTCTGTTGGATATTTTGCACTGTTTGCCTGTACCCTTCCAGTTGGCATTTGACTGATGTGAACATGCGTTTGTTTTGTCAACCTTCGTCATTCGTAAGTAAATAGATACACTTTTACGTATTCATCAAAACTTACGTTTGTTTCGAGTACACATTTCTGTAATTTGAGTTATGGTGCGTATTTAGTACGATTTTCTAACTATAATTATCTTTTTAGTATCGCACGGTTACAGCTTTTTATTCACGGCTTCATTATTCCCATTTTCTGTATTTGCAGATAAAGTAATTGTGACAATTTCCTAATTTGGGGCTGAAAATTTGATTATTCGTTAATATGAAACTAATGTTATCGTAATTTTAACGATCGCGTACCTATTTATTTAACAGCTATCAAAAGGAAATTGTAGACCTATATCCTTTGACTTATTGTTGTTTTGGCAAGTGCCTCAATGCGTTTTTTTTTGACGAAAGCCACCTTCTTACATGTGACGCTCAGACTTTCGATTAATCCCTCTTCTCCTTGTTATTATTTAGACTAAAGGTAAAAAAAGCTATAGCGAAATTTTCACGGGTGTATCGACGAATTGTGTTGTAGGAACACCATACTTCGGCGGCTGTCTCCGCCGTCTTCCTCACGTGTGTAATTTCGTGTGTTTGCAATGAAATCCGGAGATACAACATTGAGGACTTCACTGCAATCATTCGCCGAGAAAGTCTCCTTTCTTACTAAAAAATAATAATTTCCACTCTAAAAACTTCGTTACGCCACATAAGTAAATCTGAAATACTTGATAGTTTACGTGTTGGTGAGTAGTTTTTTTTTTTTTTTTTTTTAATAACATTGAATCAACTGTAATGTCAATAAAGGAATCAGGAGATATAATAATGAATCACGCAAAATAAGGCCAAGTCTCGTGCTTGTTCAGTGACAAAAAGTTATGAGATCTTGTTCTGAGCCAAGTCTACACTTTACAGAGTATATTCACTTCACTTTGTGAAATGAAATCCTTTTATCGAAGTTATGCAACGTTTATTTAGATTTTTTTTTTAAAAAAAAAAAAACTTTGGCAACTTCGACATTAAGCAAACCATATTTTTAAACTTATGTGATGTATTTATTATAAGGCACATAATATGACCTAAGACTCAATATTTTCCATTTTTATTATTCATTTAAAAATTGGTTTAGATTAAAAAACAAAAATGTAAAACATCGAAATAGACTTAAGACACGCTAAAAAGTTTAGTGTCATTTTGCCAATCAAAATATTGTTAACTGTTAATTTTTATTATTTAACATTAAAAATTATTTATTACTATAATAATTACTTAATGTATTAACGTTTTAAGTAACTATGTTATAAATATATGCGTTGAAAAACTGTTTGTACCAATCCTGCACGGATCCCGCGGGATTGGCGGAAATCCCGCGGGATTGAAAATACTGCGGGATTGCAATCCTTAAAGCGGATACGTCCGCGTTAGCACATCAGCTTCCAGCCCATCAGCCAGAAATGCGATCAGACACAGTCACTGATCAACAGCCACGAGCGTATCGGGAGATACGTCCGCTCAGCTGCTCGTCTTGGCAGCAAGTGTCGTTGAAGATCGCGTCGTGTCCTCTTCTCCCGCAAAATCAGCTTCCTCCCCGCTCATGAAACAGAAGCCGTGAATTAACCACTGCGAACCCCTGTAGCCGTTCACGATTGGTGCCTTGATATATGTCCATCATCACGTGTTTCGTATCGCAGCTAACATTCGCTACGCGCTTCCCGCAAATTTCGCTTGGCCTTGCAAGAGGAACTGGGAAGGGTGAGGTCAGTACACCCGGCAGGTAACGGTTTCCCGCGCTACCCCTTTTGTGAGCCATAGGCGTCGGCCTGTCGGTGACACTGGGCATTGTCCCGTCCTCTGAGCGTTCAAAACTGCCGTTCCAACTTCCTACATTCAATATATATTTCTGAAGAGCAAGTTTTGCAGAAACTAAACCATATAACAATAATAACTTTGGCTGCCCGGGTTTAATATATGATTATTTACCTATGAATTAACCCTATCATTTATAATATTTACAATTTAATAACTGAATATTACCAAGAAAATATGAATATTAATTAATTACTTAATAATATTCATTGTGGATGACTCTGTCACACCACACAAGGGAGATAAATAGCTCGTGACATAAAAATGCACTGTAGAACCATTTATGCTTTTTCCCTTTAAGGGTTGAATTCCAAAAAACATCTTTCTTAAAATACGATGTCACCTAACCTGAGACATTACTCCTTATGAATCCTACTTGATTTATCAATTTTGGTAAGATATCCAGTGAGATAAACGGCTCGAGACACAAAAACGCATTTTGGAAAAATTGAAATTTTGCCCTTTAAGGGTCGAATTACGAAAAATTACTTTCTTAAAATGTAATGTTACCACGGCGGAGATCTTAATCTTTAATATGATACCTCATTTATCTATATTAGTTAGATATCAAGGGGGAAAAATTGCTCATGACACAAAAATGCGTTGTAGAAAAATTTATAATTTTTCCCTTTAAGGGTTGAATTCCAAAAACATTCTTTCTTAAAATACGATGTCACCAAAGCTGAGACATTACTCCTCATAATTTTACTTGATTTATCGATTTTAGTTAGATATCCAGGGAGATAAATGGTTCGAGGCACAAAAAAACGCATTTTAGAAAAATTGGCATTTTTGCCCTTTAAGGGTCGAATTACGAAAAATTCCTTTCTTAAAATATAATGTTACCACGGCGGATACCTTAGTCTTTAATATGATACCTCATTATCTGTATCGGTTAGATATCGAGGGAGACACAAAAACGCATTGCTAAAATATTGATACTTTTGCCCTTTAAGGGCCGAATTCCGAAATATTTTTGTCTTAGTATATGACGTCACTGAACCGGAGATATTAATCTTTAAAATTATAATTCATTAAACGATTTCAGATAAGTATCCAGGGAGATAAATGACTCGTAACACAGAAAACAGCATTTTAGACACATTAACATTTTTGCCCTTTTAGGGTCGAATTCCGAGAAATCTCTTTCTTAAAATATGATGTGTCCAAAGTGGAGACCATAAGCTTTAAAATTACACCTCATTCATTGATTTCGGTTAAGTATGAAGGAAGATACAGGCTTGTACCAAAAAATTACCTTATAGAAATAATATATATGATTACATTGAATAATGAAATATGAATTCAACAGAAAATAATTATTTTTTTAAATTTTGCTAAAAACTTATTGAACGATCCGCGTATGGTGGTATCCAGAGTCTGACACGGGGTTAGCTGCTTCGATCCCCAGTGTTGGAAGAAATGTTCATCATAAGGATTTGCCGACAGGGTAGATATGTCAGTGCAGATTTCCTAATCAGTCTATCGTGTACCGAACCCAAACCACTGTGTGTGGGAATCGAGGACATTTGACAATTTGATGGTTATTCGTCTGTGGAATGGGGACGTAATACTCAGCGGACAAAGTAGGCATGAACGGATCTATACCAGGTTTCTCACTCTCCCTTCTTTTAGTTCTCCTCCACAACACAAAAACACAGTCATCAACACCTACAGCAATGATGAGGTTCGTTTTTGCATTATGAAAGGCAATGGGATACAACCTCACGATATTTCTGTGAAGGAGTAACACCCGACATCGTTTTCTCGCTTTTAACTTATGACTATCGTAACCAAAGTAATACACGCTACAATGCTCAGATTTATACTTAACAAATTCAGGTGCGAATTAATGATCATACTATCTGCGAGTAATATTCATTTTTATGCTGGCCATTTTAGGTTTTCATTTATTCTACTTGCTTCAAATACTTTGATGATTGCTGCAGATTTAGGGTATCATAAGCTCATTACGCATTGCTAACTGAGATTTAAAAAAAAAAAAAAAAGAATTCACCAAACGGAATTGGCTAATGGACATATAAGTTGGTAAAATATGGTATGAAATAGTTTCTCACTCCGCAAGTTTTAGATTTAATCTATTCGTGAAACCAAAATATTTATCAAAATTTTCTTGTGAATATTTTTTTTTTGGTTTGTTTGTTAGAAACGGGAACTAAATTTCGTTTCGAAGTATTGTACTGAAGTCACTGTTTCAAATGTAACTTGCGTTTGGGTAGTAAGAAATGGATAAAGTGCAGTTCAAAACTATGAAAAAACAGGACAACTAAACAAGAACATCATCATAGAAGAAAGCAACGCAAATATTTCAGATGGAGTTATCGGTAACATCCCCTTTTACTCTTAATCGTCGCCATATTTTTGTAGTGATTTATTTTTGGATTTATACAAAGGATAGAGAATTGCATCAAACTAGTCGAGAGACTGACATTAGGGGGGAAAAAAAGCTCTCTGGGCATCCGTTGCTCTGGGTTAGAAATGAAAATGTGTTTCCCATTGTATACGCATTATTAATCTGGATGGAAAAATATATTAGATATTACCTTATGGATCGTTAATTACTATGAAGAAGTAAGATTGTATTTACTAAATAAATGCACTGTCTTGGAAGTACTGCTAACATTAAATGCCATCTAATTCACGCGGTAGCAAGAAAACGGTTTAAACGGTATGAGTACAATGCATTGCAATGCAACGAATACTCGAAAGAAATGTGTGTTGTTCCCGTTGATCACGATAATCGTTAGGACCAAACAAACTAGTAGGATATGTATCTTTGAATGTCTCTCAGGAAACAAACCGAGTAATATACACAATATTTCGGCGACATAAAACTCCATCGCCATCTTCAGGTGAAGTCGTAAGGCAAACCTCAAGTCATACGACAACACCTGAAGATGATGACGGAGAGTTACGTCGCCGAAATATTGTGTATAAATAATAGTATTACTCGATTTGTTTCCCCAGAAACATTCATAAATATACAACGCCAAGAAAAACTTCGTTCATTTATAGTAGGATATGGTTACAACAAATACTGAGCGAGCAGCGTGTCGAGGGGACATGCAGTTTACCGTAAAATCCGAGGCATCGATTGTCCTAGCTTTCACATAAATGAGAACAGATTTACCACAGTGAAAGTACAGCTTGGCGGCTCACAAAACTTCAGGATAAGTACGGGACTCAAACCAGGGACCCCCGATCCTCGGATTGTTACCTTTACCACTGAGTCACCAGACAGAAAAGTTGGCATTATCACAGTGCTACGACATTAGCTGCCATAACGACGGCAATGGTATTTGATGTTACAGTCGCACCCTTTAGAAGTGATACGAGACATCCTTGAACTGCGACAATCATAACAGCCTTGCGTCAGACCAGACAATAGGGAACCGAAACGCCCTCCTGTGTATGCAAAATGTGAGAGAAGATTGAGACCTACTCTACAAGCTTCGCTGAACAAGCCAACCAAATACATCCACGCCCAGTCCTAGATATATCAATGGAGATTATCTATGCTCACATTTTCATTTAGGTAGCTGCTAAAATTAAGGGACCAAATGAAGTGCAACTAAAGTGAAAGAGCGGAAATGTTCGTACATTGATAAAGGAATGATAACATGCTGCTGAATAGCTTTGCTTATTATACATGTCGGCCAGAGCGGGTTTCGTAAATATGGCCGCAAGAGCTGTACACCAAGACGTCATCGTGGCCTTGGTATTTCAGCGGCTCATTTTCGGAACTTAGGTTCCACTATTACGTTAGAAAACGAAGACGGAGATGGAATGGGGGGTCTTTAATTTCTTTTCTTATGACTTTATACCTCGTCGACTTCTAGGTCTTTAGAGACAGGTAGATAATACGACAAGGAACGGGAAGGAATTCGACAATGGCCCTGGAATGATTTCAAGAAAAGTATGAAAAACCGAACTCTGGATGGCCAGTTAGGGATTCGAACCCTCGTCCTCCCGAATAAAGGACCAGAGCTCACCCACCACGCTCAAAATCAGTCGGTAGTAAAACTTACGGGATGTCCCGGGCGATTGTGACTACAACAGAAAAAAACACTGCATTTCTTTGCCAAATTTAGATGTTCTCAGTCCCGTCCTACTTATAAAAGTGGCAACGTTATCTTACGTATCGCGGCACATAGTGACGAAGCTTTGAAACCTCTTCTTGTTCATCTAGGCACCATCTATATTGTGGATTCCGCACACCACTGCCATAATCTAACATCGATTGCCCTACATTAAATTGAGCACATCCTTAGCGTTCTAGATGCAATCGTCGAAGATGCGACCTATCAGAGTCTGATGTTCGCTTTCCAATCCGCCGAAATTATATCTCACCAACAGATAACAATGTTCTAGAACGTGACGGCCATAAGTTTAGTGGTGTTATCTTCCTTTCTTCCTAACCTCTACTTAACCCAAATAAAACTTAAATCTGCGCATTTCACTTGCGTTGTAAAAGCACTAATCGAAAGCTGAATGTAACGTTAGTGAAAAGATTTTGCAACACAGTGATAATTCAAAATTCGTCTGCGTAACTCTTGACACAGATCTCACTTCCAAAAACCATTGCTGCAATGTCAAGATGAAAATATCATCACGCAACAATGTCTTAAGCAAGTTGACTGGCACAAGCTGGGGACTGACCCAAGCGTCATTCGCACTTCTGCCTTAGCACTGTGCTACTCCGTAGCAGAGTATGCATGTCCTGTGTCGCAAAAATCTTATCATGCTAAAGCAGTGGATATTGCGCTCCACGGAACATACCAACTTACCACAGGCCTCCGACCGTCGCCTGTACCAAAGATGGAGATATTGGCCGGCGTTGCCCCTGGAGATATCCGCGGCAATGCTCAGAATGGAAGAAGACACCCGACATCGCACCAGCGCGATCGAGACTGAAGTCCCGAACGAGATTCTAATGGACCTCAACGTCACTGAAAGGATATCGGCCTGGGAGAAGAGAATGTGATACAGCGTCGACTGGATCAAGCCGAAAGAGAATATACCACATGGGTCGTAATAACTATGGCTGATATGGAAATCAGTGAACATACTTCGAACTGGAGTTGCCGCTGCAGACTCTCTCGCTTTACGGGGATCCCTGGGAGAACAACCAGATACCACATATACTTGCGGCTAGATGGTACATTGGTTGTAATGCCCTTAACTCGGGATAAATGTATCACATTGGCGGAAAAACTACCTTATATTTGTTGTCATCTTCGACACGAGAAGAGTAAGACTGGTGTGTGTGTGTGTGTGTGTGTTGTGTGTGTGTGTGTGTGTGTGTTTGCTCTAGAGAAAATAAAACGGATTTTCTCTGGATTGGAGAATCTGACACCAGATATCGTTTTGCTTTCAGTTAACAGAACTGTTCCGTACTAACATTCTTAGTATTGGAATAAATGTATTTATTTTTTAATAATCAACATTAGCCGGCACTAGTGAATTGTTATCATGCTTTTAGCAAAACAGGGTGCGATGATTCTCGGCCACCGATTTGAGTGAGTGAGCAGTAACGCTTGGGCCCGGCATCCGGGAAGAATTCGGGTTCGAATCGTAGTTCGGACATCCGAATATAGGTTTCCCATGGTTTCCCGAAATCACTCCACGCGAATGCTGGAATGGTTCCTTCAAAAGGCCGTGGCCGAATTTCTTCCGTTTGTTGCTCCTTAGTTCTTTCCTGCATCCAATGACCTCGACGTTGACGAGACGTAAAGCCATAAGAAACGAAGAAGAAAAGATTCCCCGTCCACTCATCCAGATTTCGAGCCTCCATAGTTTCCACAATCTCTTCTGTTGATTGGCGTGAAGGCTCTTTCAAAAGCCCATGATGATTTCCTTTCCGTTTCTCGCCCAGAATCCCCGCGTATCTCTGTCCACGACGTCAACGAGGCACCGAGCGTGGTGGTGTAACGGCTAGCGTTCTGGCCTCGCATTCGGGAGGACGGCGGTTCGAATCCCCATCCGGGCATCCAGATTTGGATTTTCCATGGTTTCCCCAAATCACTCCAGGTGAATGCCGGGATGCTTCCTTCAAAAAGGCCATGGCCGAATTCCTTCCCATTCCTTTCCCCCCCCCCCCCATCCTTTCCCGTCTCTAAAGACCTAGTTGTTATAGACGTTAAGCAGTAAAAAAAAAAAAAAATGAGTCAACGAGGCGTGAAATCCTAACAAAACAAAAGAGGCTTTAATCCACAGCCAACTTTCTCAGAAAAAAATATATATGTACTGAAAGTAGTAATTACAAAAAAAAAAAAAAAAAAAAAAATTCCTAGTTGTTACTATAAAACGTATTTATTGTCCCCGGAAATAGTTTCTATACATAAATGACATTTCGCAGATTCAAGTCTTCTGCTTGAGCTATCTGATGGCCCGGTAAACGTTACTTTATATGTTTGAGATATCCTAGAAGTCTTACGCTGTTCGGACTGGACTTAAAACTGTAGATCCACTTCGTGCGATAGAGTTGCCGGCCTAGGTAACGGTCATATGAATGCAGCAGAAGACTTGCGTGTTTATCCGGACAATAATTTCTTACTTTCGTACATTTTTATCCAGACTATTGCCTCCTAAATGAAAGTTCCAACAAAAGTCGGAATTTCATTAATATGCGAGGTATTATCACACTTCCGAGAAAATTAGTGCCGTCTGGATTCTCTCGAAAGTATCTAACAAACAATTCGAGCGTCGGTCTCTCAACCATTTGAAACATTTTTGAAAGTTTCTCGGGGAATTGAGTGCAGGTGGGCTGTGGCGTTCTGCCATAACTAAAATCGGGTCGTTTCAGGCTCATTTTCAGGGCGCGAAACGTCGCAGACTGCAAGGAAGTCGAATGACCCTCACGAACCAGAAGAAAACGTTGTTTGACAAATCGAATTGGAGACAGGGCGAAGATTGGAGAGCTTCCATCATTTCGTGACAAATACAGGGCGTTCGCCGGGAAACGCAACCCACTGTTAGCGCTACAAGGAAGAAACTGCTCCCGGCGAGCGAGCGCTCAGTTTCCGGCATTGTTCGACCGTCGGCCGCGGACTATTTCATAATAATTACGCTTCATAAACTTCATAAACTTGTGTGCTAAGCATTTAAATGTGACGTAATTCATTAGCTTACCTTATAAAAGATGCTGGAAGTGTTGACCCTCTTGTGTAATGCACATTTCACATCTTCTGAACATATTTCGAGACATACGCTGCCCTAACTGACTTAATGATTTTTTGGGTGACTGTTCTAGTCGAAAAGCGATATTGTCAATTTTCTCCTCTGTGAGAATACGGTTGACCGACAGTCTCTTTTTGTTAAAAAATGAACCCGTTTCTCTTACTTTTTTAACCAGACGCAGAATTGTTGATTTAGCTGGCAGTAAAGCGCCAGGAAATTCGCGACGAAATTTACTGCGACACTTTTTAAACGACTTCTTCTTCACATATGTATCGTAGAGAAATATTCTTTGTTGCAAACTGTAACGTACCATAATTTTACTCACACTCAAACACGGTACAGATTAATAAGAGTATGAAGCCCTAAACCAGCCAAACCGCAAAGAAACGTTTATTCACAACACTGATTAATAAGAGACTGAAGTCACAAACTATCTACAATGCAAAGAAACCGTTCTTAACAATGTAAGGGTCACTGCACTGCACTGTTGGGGCAGCGGAGGTGTTAAACAGTGCGGTGATTCACGGTGGCGTGTGGCCGAAACAGCTGGCGGGACTGACCGAGCAAGTTGCCGACGGCAACAGACTGGGAGGGTAGCGTTTTCCGGCGAACGCCCTGTACCTAAGTACGTTCAGCAACACACACTCACAGACACAAGTCCTAGAATGACTTGAGTACCTTGCAGTCCGAACTGAGGACCTGCAGTTTACACTCTGCCCTTTGGGTTTAAGACTCCCTAGTTTACATTTGCACCTTGCACATCTCACCACGCCACTGATAATTCTCGTCTTGTTTCCACGGTACACAAATTATTCTTCACTGTTTCGAACTCTGTCTTTAAGGTGTCTGACTGGACGCTGAGTGATCCCAGGTTCAAGTTCCAATGCCTATCATAATTTTTACGTGCCCTTAGGCCGCATTTACACGACGCTAGTAGGCTGGAACGAGTGTATTGTCTTGAATGCGCTAGCAGCACTTGAGTGTCACTCTCCTCGTGTCAGGTTCAAGACAGACAGTCATGCTAGTTCACTCTCCTGCTCCCACCTCCGACGCTCCTGCCTACTGTCGTTCCAGTCAACTCGCATTGTGTAAACGCGGCCTTAGAATGACTTTCACATTTGGTAAGACTATTCTTGCGAAGTATGCTACGAGGCTAAGAAGTAGGGATTCCACGTAAAATTTGGGGCCTTATTTACCAGGCAGCAATAGATTAAGCCACGACAGAGGAAGGATGAACACCAAATTAAAATAGTCATTTAACGACAAAACGATTCTTTGGAATCTTTGTGATAACAAAGCCATATGTGTGTAGTCTACTTTATTCTTTGGATTATAGTCTCTGGTGCGGGTGGTTTTATTCCGGTTACTTCTTGCGCATTGACCTAAGATCTTATTGCTGGAATTGGATATAGATAGATGTAAGTTACATAAAAGGTAATGAAGTCTTCACGGATGTACCACCAGATTGTGTTGTGAAAACACGATATTTCGACGGCTAGCTCCGCCGTCTTCATCAGGTGTGGAGACATCTGCACTGGTCGGCAGGAAGTGCGGCACCAGAGCTATCTCAGTATCTGTGGGTCAGCCGACCTGTGCAGATGTCTCCACACCTGATGAAGACGGCGGAGCTAGCCGTCGAAATATTGTGTTTTCACAACACAACCCGGCGGTACACACTTGAAGACTTCATTGCAGTCGTACGCCGGAAAGTCTTCGTTCTTACTACATAAAAGGTGTACGAAGAAGCACGAAGTCGTGATAAAATGAGGGGGAAGCCATCTCCATACCATTCTACCACTGAACATGTATCAAAAAAGAGAAACAATTTATAACAGATTTAAAAATAGCGCAGATTTTTGTTTGTGGATTAAAGTTTTTACTTTCTGGGAGTATCGTATGTCAATACCATTTTAATTTTGCTGTTTTTTTCGCTGAATTATATAGCCTTTGGGGGATAGAAACCGGTGAGATAGCTTCACACAAAGACAAAATAATAGTCTGGTGCAGCAAAATCCACATCTGTACAATATAATAAGTTGTGTCTGTACATGAAATTTATAAACAGATCATATACAAACTGACAGCGAGTGAAACAAAGCCTGAACAACCGATATAACGTAAAGATACTTATGTACGCTATCCGCCTGTCTTTGACCGTTAGATTAGTTTTCAAAATTTCATCGTAAAATATGTTAATTATCCCGAAAAAAGTGTCTTACGTCTAATGATACATAGTATTAGATCGGGTCAGCCGATTAATCGTTAAAACGAAACGTACAGAAAGAGAGAGAGAGAGAGAGTTACTTTCGTATTTATAATATTAGTGTAGATGAATTCGCCTTCTGATATTCTTACTGTGCGATCGATCTATGCTGTATCAAAGTGACATTAGCTTTTCCAGCTAGCGGTATGCCTGGTCCGTGATGAATCAGCATTCCTATGTCCTTGCTGTCGCCCTTGCTGTGTGTCCCAATCTCCGGGTCGATCGCGGTACGCCCAAAGAGACTCCAGCACAGGTCCAGGACAATTTCCGGACCTCAACAGGAAATGACCGCGCACCTCGATTAGATGGACTTAATAGCTCCTTCGGTTAGGCCTTCATTTCGTAATGCTGTAGGTCTGATGCTGCCTACTTCTATTCTACAGTCTCAGATTAGTTTTGGGAAGACTTTTCAGTCGAGTCACATTTTTACTGAGGTATTATTCAATTCTTAAAGGAAATTTACCAGATGAAGTGCTTGACCATGTAAATATGTTAATTTGTTTCCACCATCTGAAAGAAAATTATATTTTATAGTCCAACTTGGAACCCTGTGAAACTACAATACTGTTCAATTACTTTTACAAACTTCTTACTTACAAAGGTTCTTCTTGATGTGGGCTCTCTCACGCGAACAGAGAGTAAGTTGAGAATAAAACTAACTTAGTCAGCAACCGGAAGGTTGGGTGGATTCTTCTGAAAAGGCGCACTAAGCCATTGTGTCGACGATAACTGCTGAAAACGCTGCGATTTAACTCCACGTCTATATGAAGCTTCTTCCGAAATGTCTTGCTCTGGTGCAACTCCTTGATGTTTTTTGGTGGTGTGTTTCTTTCTCGGAACAAGTCTGTTGCAACAATTTACCCAAGGTGTGAATTCTGACATTGTACCACGTGCGCAAACTCAAAACTTACTAATGAAAAAAAAAAACAAAAAATCACTGATTTAACTCACCAAAGCACTAGAAACGTCACAAAACCCCACTTGTCTTTTGGGGCAATAGGCTTCGGAAACTACGTTCTCATTAGTGGTGTTCATTGTCTTATTGGAAGGATATTAAGTATAAAGTCTACCTGAATCATTCTGCAATCAATCCGAGAGACCATAAAAACAGGAATCGTGTCACCGTGTGGTATCCTGCCTGGAGTTGAATTCCAGGTCTTCCAGAATTACCTGCTTGAAATTTAATGAAAAATTGTCTTGCCTATTGAAAATGGTCTAACGTCTCATTAAAAAATATCGGGGTCTCTGTTTCGAGTCCGATGCTGCTGCGATTTTTAAGGGCTTTGCGTTGTTCATGTGAAATGCGCCAACTTGCTCTGTGGTTCAGATTCCACGTTGTTCCAGAGTGATAAAGGTGGTATTTGCGCCAAGTCGAAACACGTCATTCATCTGGCAACAACCCTTCGAAATCTCCCCGCCAACAATGCCTATTTTATGTTTGGTCCTGCTATTTAGATCTAAATGAAACAGGAAGGGTGTATTTCATTACATTTCAGGTATAAATTGAAGAGTACATTACAAGGAAGTATCTTCTCATTACCAAAACTGAATTACTATGACCCGAATTTTACGGGTCAAATACACTATCATATATTAGTGCTTGTGGATATCAGTCAAATGCATTCTTACAATGATCTATGAAAGGGAAAAGGAATTTTTCGAAAGTCAACCGGTAAACAGAAAAATTATGAACAATCAAGGTTACGTGTAGGTGATAATTCAGAGTGAAGTTACTAGGTGCGCTGGTGCCGGTATGAAGTGGTCGCATTACTGCTAGATACTGCCACCACATATCACAGAGATTTGATAAACTGTGCATGTTTTCTAGAGTAAGGAACTTTTCGGAAATTTTTGTATCTGTTAGAGAAACATTTCATAATTTCTAATTGTTTCGTAAGATAAGCGTTTTGTTACGCGACCGAGCTGGGTGAGTGAGCGGTATCGCTCTGGCCTCGCATTCGGCAGAACGTATGTTTGAGTACACGTCCAGACATCCAGATTTGTGTTTTTCATGGTTTCCCCAAATAACTTCAGGTGAATGCCGAAATGGTTCCTTCAAAAGTCCATTACCGAATTTCTTCCCGCTCCTTGCCCCCAGTCCTTTCCCGATTCTAATGGTCACGACGTCGACGAGGAGTAAATCAATAAATAAATAAAAAAATGTTGCGTACCTCTTTCAGTTAACAAATAAAAATTGGTATAAATGAGTCGATTTTTTTTCATCCAATAACTCGTTTAAATCAGCAACTTCTCTATTACTAGGGTGAGTCAAATGAAAACCTTAAATATTTTTAAAAATATTATTTACTGTGCAGAAGTGGTACAAAGCTGTATCACTTTTCAACATAATCTCCCCCACGCTCAATGCAAGTCCTCCAGCGCTTACAAAGTGCATAAATTCCTTTGGAAAAAAATTCTTTTGGTAGTCCGCGCAACCACTCATGCACCGCGTGGCGTACGTCTTCATCAGAACGGAACTTCTTTCCTCCCATTGCTTCTTTGAGTGGTCCAAACATATAGAAATCACTTGGGGGCAAGGTCTGGTGAGTATGGTGGATGAGGAAGACACTCAAAATGCAGGTCTGTGATTGTTGCAACTGTTGTACGGGCAGTGTGGGGCCTTGCATTGTCATGTTGCAAAAGGACACATGATGACAGCAATCCACGTCGCTTTGATTTGATTGCAGGCAGAAGATGAATTTTTAGGAGATCTTTGTATGATGCACTGGTGACAGTGGTCCCTCTAGGCATGTAATGCTCCAAAATAACGAGTTTTTCGTCCCAAAAGAGAGTCAGCATAACCTTCCCTGCTAATGGTTCTGTTCGAAACTTCTTTGGTTTTGGTGATGAGGAATGGCGCCATTCCTTGCTCACTCTTCGTTTCCGGTTGGTAGAAATGAACCCAGGTTTCGTCCCAAGTAACGATTCTTGCAAGGAAGCCATCACCTTCTCGTTCAAAGAGCTGAAAAAGTTCTTAACAAGCATCAACACGTCGTTCTCTCATTTCAGGAGTCAGCTGCCGTGGCACCCAACTTGCAGACACTTTGTGAAACTGGAGCACATCATGCACAATGTGGTGTGCTGAACCATGACTAACCTTTAAACGTGCTGCAATGTCATTCAGTATCACTCGGCGGTTTTCCATCACTATGGCTTCAACTGCTGCGTTCTGTGGACGAGGAGCATCTTCCACTGAAGTCACACCATTTGCGAACTTCCAACTCCATTTGTAGACTTGCTGCTGTGACAAACATGCATCACCATACTGAACCTTCATTTTTCGATTTCAATAGGTATCACAACTTTACTACTCAAAAACAGAATAACAGAACGCTGTTCTTTCCTGGTGCAAGTCTCAAGTGGGGCAGCCATCTTTATACTGATACTGATGCTGCCACCTACAGGCTATTCTGCACGCTGCTTGTAGCACGCTATCAACTTACAGGATAACGGTGCGAAATTTCGATTTTTTATTACAAATTTAAGGTTTTGATTTGTCTCACCATCGTAATTGGATATCATTCGCGAAATTATCACATGGGCCACTTAGTTTGCTCTCACTGTTGATTTCACAACTGTGCTATTAAAGTAATACCGTTCAGATAGATGACACTTTTGTTCCTCTTAGTGACTAGGAACAGGCTGTAGCGGAAGCCGGCAAGTGAACACAGACGTCGGAACTGCATGGCAGAAGCTCACCCTGCAAAACAATGGTAAATAATACCCAAACGTAACAGTAACGTTGTCAGTTACTAATCTGTGGTGAACTTCAATACATGCTACACTTGGAAAACATACAATTCCATCTACAGATTACTGCTTAGAACAAATTTTTCTAATGGAGAGAGAATTTCATATTATCCTTTCCGTATACTCTGTTTACTCTGAACTGACGGCTCAAGGTCATGTTCCTTTCCCCGCTCCTCACCTCACTCCCTCCTTCCTACCTCCCTCCATCTTGACCGCTGAGTCTATATAGGCGAGACGCATATAAGGGTGAAGGGGGAAACACACCAGAACGAGGCAACGCGCATACGGCTCAGAGCCGAGGCGACCATACCACTGTGTACGTGTAGCCGAGGCGCGGCAAACCGCCTGGGGCTTTCTCTGAATGACCGAGGCGGTACGAACGCTGTCGGTCCCGAGTCGGTGCTTCAAAGAGAATTCGAAGGTGCGCATCATGGAATGAGGACGGGGTATTCACAGTCGTGCGTATGCATCCCTCGTTCACGCTGCCACGCTGGCATTCAGTCATAGGTTAAACAAAACTGTTTGTTGGAATTAAATAAAACCACTATATTTTAGTTGAGTTATTCGTAATTGTTTCGTTTTGTTCTAATTTTAATCATGATTTGGGACGGCAAAAGGATGCTACCTTTTGTTATAGAGTGTGAAAGACGTCCCATATTGTGGTAGAAGGACGATAAACTTTATCATTACGCGAAAAGAGAATGCTTGGTGTGAAATAAGTGCGTTATTGAAGAAGAAACTTAAGTTTTTTTTTTTTTTTTGAATTTTTATTTTATTTTATTTTTTTAATGTTACATTATGACGAAATATCGAACTTAATAACGAATCACAAATTACAGTGTTTCAGAATGTCCAGCACTCTTGTAGAAAATACAACGCTTCTAATGTGGGTCGGCATTATTCTCCATTCTTACAATTGTAAAATATTTATATAGCTCTGCATATTTCTGGTATAATTCTTGAAATCGGCTGCTTCGATACGTTTAAAACATATTGCAAGCTAATAAATGAATCACCAGTTGCCAAGTATCTCAGTGTTACGGTTTACCTTTCTTTAGCGGTTACTCCTTTTCGAAAATTTGTATCGAAATTATCTCCCGAATCGACTCTAATAAAAATGTATAGCTACTGGATGACATGCTTGCAAAGTTTAGAAAATGGCTACTATCTTCTTCATCCATCATTCTGTTTCAAAATAATTTACCACTAGAGTGAATTCTATTACAGTAAAGTCTACCTACCCACCACCAACTTTAAATTCTACTTTAATTCAACTGAACTAGCAATCGCTATGAATGCAACACTAGTCACTGCTAAATTGTCACCGCGATCAATATCCACGCTCTAACTTCACAATACTGCCAAATCGTCGGAACAAGTGATACCTATCTCGTTCGATGCCTCGGCGAACTACGGTCGTGCAACCAAAGTGTACACACGTTCCGCCTCTCCTTGCCCCGCCTCGTCCCGTTCGTGCGTTGCCTCGTACTGATGTGTACCCACGTTGAGGTCAGCGTAGAGGGGATAGAGAGACTGACCTTGAACCGCCTCTGATAACTGAACTGGCTATGAGACTATTGGCTTAAACGCTGTGAACGCAACTGTGGTGCAGATTTAATGAAACGAGCCGGCTGCACTTGCTGAAGTGTAATGAAATGTCGTCCATTAAACCAGTTCTATAGGTCTCTATTATCGACTGTATGTTGCTTTGTGTCACACGCTTCGAATTTTCAGTTCCCAGCATCCTGCTTCTGTTGGCGTGTCGCCCAACGCGTCAATCATCCTTTTGAAATGAAGAGCTATTCAGCAATGTTGGTTCAGATCACAAGCCTGTTCCCTTTCATCAAAACACTGTCCTAGTTTCAATTCACGGATGGATTTGCAGCTGCGTTAGAACCTATACGGTGTTTTTTTACAAATTTATTTCTACAGTTTATAACAATAACTTGTTTTTCTACATTAATAATTGTTTTCAATTTCCTGCTTGTAGATATAACGACAACTTACAAACAGGAAAGAATAATATATTTATTTATTTTTAATGGAGATGGTCACATTGCCGCATAGTGAGCGACGTATATAATTTTATTATCTCCATATAAATTCGACAAAAATATTTATAGGGATTCGTAGACGTTATGTGTAGTGGCTCGATACCATCATTTAAATGGAAGTAATTGACTTTGGAGCTTTTCGAACTATGATGAATAACACCATCGCAAAAATTAAGCATTCCGGCTTCATTTGTTGCCATAAAACTCCCAATGCTATTTGCAGAGTGTAGCATCTTCTTCAGTAGGGAATTTCTTTCACCGAGCGTGGTGGGTGAACGGTTAACGTTCTGGCCTCGCATTCGGGAGGACGCAGGTTCGAATCCCCGTCCGGGCATCCAGATTTGGATTTTCCATCGTATCCCCAAATCACTCCAGGCGAATGCTTCCTTTAAAAAGGTAATGCCCAAATTCCTTCCCGTCCCCAGTCCTATTCCGCCTCTAATGACCATAGCCGTCGACGAGGCGTAAAGCAGTAAGTACAAAAAAAAAGGAATTTTTTACGCTCTGTTGATGGGATAGTGAAAACGTCTTATTCATCTCCGCATTCATACAATGGTGAAGCTCAAGGTTAATTCGGTGCTGATGTATTTTTTGTTGTTATATTTTAAGTTATTGCGGTTATCCAGTTTTTTTGATAGCTATTCGTTCGTCCGCATAATGACTTCACTCTCTAAAGATACATCAGATAATTTCCATAAATTGCTCTGCGTCCTGACCATGGTGGTACGCCGGCAGCCGGGCTAAGAAAAGGTCTTACTGCTGCTGAAACACGAAAATTAAATATTATTGAAATTGTGATTTATATAACTGCCAAATTTAACAGCATTTCATACTGATTTGGCTGAGATTGGTTTCGTACAAACCACTGGACCAAAAATGTGTGACACAACATTTCATTTTTTTTAAGTGGAAACTTCTATAGGAGCGTTATGCTGTGTTGGGACGGGGTAATCTATGAGCTCGCGACTTCCCGTCACCGACATGCTATGACGTGGTGCGCGTATCATATGGCCGTTGGACGATTTTTGGATGGGTAGAATCTTATGAGTTCGCGTCACCAACATGCTAATGTTAACATTATATCTGTAACTATAAGTATGACGTGTTGCACTTGGATAGCAGTGAAAGTATATATTATATTTGTATCTAATATATAAAAAAAAAAATTTGTGGCCAATGTTCTTCATACAAACACCCCATTTTTATCCTATTTTTATGGAATTTTTCATACGTACACTTTAAAACAACTAGAAAAACATTGTCTACGTTTGATCTACAAAAACGTAAACCCTGTCCTCCTTTCCCCCCCTCACCTTAATTTCTGTCAACGTTGTTCATAGCAATTCATAGTTTTAATCCTACTATTTTGGTAGTACTTAGCACACGTATACTTCAAAACAAGCGGTCTGGTAGCTTAGCGATTAATGGACTTACTTTCGATAGTTT
This sequence comes from Vandiemenella viatica, assembly GCA_031002005.1. Taxonomy (NCBI): domain Eukaryota; kingdom Metazoa; phylum Arthropoda; class Insecta; order Orthoptera; family Morabidae; genus Vandiemenella; species Vandiemenella viatica. The sequence goes on along the minus strand of JARYHS010013631.1, from coordinate 119,226,219 downwards.
CTCTCTCCGGTCGCGGGTTCAAATCCCGTGGTGACCAGGAATTTTCAGGAGTTGTATCTGATTATTTAAGTTACGCCGGGACGTTCCGAGGTTCTGATTCCACGTTAAACTGTAGGCCCCTGAGGAAAGGAATTGGTCTACCTGCCTTCGACAGGTAATTCTCCTTGGGAAAGATACGACCAACCGTCTGGTTTTGTACTAAGTTAGATATTTAGTTTTTGAAGTGAAGACTTCTTTAGGCGCGTTGTGCTATTTTTGGATGGGTAAAATCTTATCAGTTCGCCTCACCGACTTGGTAGTGTTAACTATAGTACCTGCGTCACCGATCTTCGCTCGGCATCTTCCGATTTTTGTTCGGTATGCAAGATTTCACAAAATCCTTAGAGACGTTTGGGAGAAATTAATTTTATCGGGGACTGCACCACCTTCAGAAACGACGCGAAATTGGTAGTAACCTGTTGAAATTTGAAATTTGGTTTAATTGCTTCGTCATTATGTCCTCTTTGCGTTTTGCGCTCTTGCTTTGCGGAAAACTTCCCAGGAATTTAAAATGCCGAAATATGACAGCGACACAGCCGTTGGATGCCGTCAGCGTTGAAAAATCACTGATTGTCTTAAAATGTTGATTTAATCTTTTATTGTAATGTTTTCTTTCCGTTTCAGCTTTTCTCCGTGGGAAAAAGATGCATTTAATTGACAAATAGTCATTTTTTAACCGAGTTGTAATATGGTGATGCCCGCCATCTTATAAGAAACGAGCATTCACTGAATGCTTCCATTGTAAACAAATACACCATTTCCTATAGACGCCGCAGAATGCAAAATTGCGTAAATTTTTTCTGTTGGTCCAGGCTATATTTCAACCTAACCACGAAATCTATGACGAAACGAAACTGTTTAGGTTGATATGATCCCTGTGCCGGTATAATTTTGAGTTTGTTATTTTTGCAGTGCTGATAGCATTTTGCAGTTGCTCAGCCTCATATTTCGGTATTTTTAATTTTTCTAGCGACTTTTCCGCAAAGCAAGAGCGCAAAATTTTAACAGGTTACCATTAATTTCGTCGAGGTACCGAAAGTGGTACAGCCCCCATTTTATCTATTTTCAAGAGTTGCTTATATAATAGTATTAGATTGGATAGAAAGACCTACAATTTAACATAGAATCCCAAACACAGAACGCCCCACGGTAGTTCATATGGTTAAATACAAATCTTAAAAATTCTTGCTCCCACCGGAACTTGAACCCGGGATCGTAGCCAGAATTTTTTAAGAGCTAGTGCAGTAACCACCTTTTTCCCCCACTAATTACATATTTGTTGTACAGTCAATATATTTCCTTCCTACTTTCTTAAGAACAGCAGTCGGTTAAATAAATATCGTGAATAATAGTCAGGATTTTCTTCAATTGAGTCTTCACTGGGCGAAATTCGGGTAACTTGGTTGAGACAATTTTCTATTAGGTTTTCTTGACACGATTACATTATAACTGCCAAGAAGTTTTTGTCAAATAAAGTATCACTTCTGACAAAGCCAAATTTTAAATATCTTCTTTTTAGATGTTTTACAATGCAACTGGTAGTAATTAATGATAACTACTTTTTCAATATTTTTTTCAAAGAAGTTATGTAAATATCTGTATCACTTCTGACAAAGTCAGCTAGCATACAGGAAATATTCATTTAAATATATAAGTTCCTTGAAACCAAAGAAAAAATATTGGTTTGGTTCCTGGTACCTAAATCATCTACGAGATGGCGTTAGAGCCGCTTTCGAACCATTTTCGAGATACCAAAAATTCGTATTTTGTAAAATTGGTTTTTTTCAGGGAGGAACAATATTTAGATAATATTAAAAGTCAAAACGTTATCTAAATATGAAATTTCATCCAAATCGTTGGCGCCGATCCCGAGATACAAAATATATATATACAAGAATTGCTCGTTTAAAGATATAAGATTTGTAGCGGTCTGGTAGTTCAGCTATTAAGGCGTCTGACTGGGCATCGAAAGGTCCCCGGTTCAAATCCCTGTCTCGGCGGGGATTTTCATAGACCCTTAACCCAATGTTCCCCTATGTCACAGCTAGCTGTGTAATGTGAAGTGCGCCAGAACGCTTCCGTGTTTCGGATTCCAATTTTTATATTATTTTTTTATTTAATTTTAATGCCATTTGGTATCCTTGGCCATACAGCCAGCTCAAATATGAGTTTGTTTTATAAGTGCTTTCAGTTTCTCCATGTGTATATTTCTAGACACTCAACAGGACTGACATGACAAGCACACTCACATACAACACTTAAACACCCATGCCCTCGGCCGGACTCGAACTGGTGGCCTTCGGCACGTGGGGCTAGTACTTTAGCCCCTACCCTACCGAGACCGGCAGGATTCCACGTTAAACTGTAGGTCGCCAACCCCGGCGGCGTAGGAGTAGCGTGTTTGCTTCGCGTTGCAGGGGTCGCGAGTCCGGCCTAGGGCATGGCTGGTTTTAATTAAATGTTGTGTTCGTCTTGTGTCGTTCTTACAGAAAATACAAATTAATAACACTGAAATGAAATGTATGAACCGTATATTTTAAGTAAGTACCGTTTTGTTACACCGTGGCTGAAGCCCTACGGTCGGCGTTCCGCGCATGCGCACTGGGTACCTGCATCTCTTGCCTACGCACTGACGCCATTATAGTCTAATTCTTCCTTGTTTACGTTGTTCACTGAGTGTTTAAGATGCCTCCGATAATCGTGAGTCCCGCCGACTGTGAGGTACGGGCTGTTATAAGATTTCTTTGTTCTAAAGGCCTATAACCCATCAATATTCATCGTGAGATCTGTGCAGTTTACGGACATGGAATGGTGATAAAGTGGGTGAGAGCATTTAAAGATGGCCGCGCACAAATGTGTGATGAACAACGGAGTGGGCGTCCTTCGGTCGTTAAAGAAAGTTTGGTGCAGAAAGTGGACAATAAGGTGAGAGAAAACTGACGCTTTACGATTTCCTCCTTGTTTGATGACTTTCCTAATGTTTCTCGTAGTGTTTTGTATGTCATTGTGACCGAGCACTTGAATTACCGAAAATTGTGCTCACGTTGGGTACCGAAAATGTTAACTGATGTGCACAAAACCAAACGTTTAGGCAGTGAATTGACATTCCTTGAGCGGTACCACAATGATGGTGATGATTTCTTAAGACAAATTATTACGGGCGATGAGACATGGGTGGCCTACGTCACACCTGAATCAAAGCAACAGTCTTTGGAATGGCGGCATTCAGATTCACCCAAAAAAGTTAAGTTCAAGCAAACGATTTCTGACCGGAAAATCAAGAGCACAGTTTTTTTTGGACAGAAAAGGAGTATTGCTTGTGGAATTTCTGCCTCGCAATGAGACAATCAATGCAGCAGCTTATTGTGAGACATTGAACAATCTGCGCCGTTCAATCCAGAACAAAAGACGTGGCAAGTTGAGCAAGGGCATCGTTTTGCTGCATGACAATGCCAGTCCACATGTGGCTAATCAGACCAAAGATCTCATCACATCTTTTCGATGGGAAACTCTAGATCATCCTCCGTACAGCTCTGATCTGGCGCCTTGTGACTACCATCTGTTCCTGCACTTGAAGAAACACCTGGGCGGTCAGCGTCTTGAAGACGACAACGAAGTCAAAACAGTTGTCATGCAGTGGTTAACAAGTCAGGCGGCAGAGCCCTATGAGGAGGGTTTTCAAATACTGGTACTACGTTATGACAAGTGCCTCAATATTGAAGGGAATTATATAGAAAAGTAGAGTAAGTTTAAGGCTTTCATGTAAAAATAAAATTATTGATATATATTTGCACGTCTTTTTTTAATTTCAAAACGGTTCTTACTTAAAAAACATGCCTCGTATACATTGTAAGAGAAACACACACATTGAGCTGGCTGTATGACTAAAATGGCCAAATGCCATTTAAAACAAAACAAAAACTTTAGGTCTCCTGTACCTGGTAGCACTACCGGGTTAGGTTAATGCGGATAAGACGCAGGCGGAATGCGCAGCCAATAGAAATTCTTTCACCACATCATTACGACCACAAGGAATTATTATTATTTAGTATATACGTAGCTATAAGTATGACGTGTTGCGCGTCTGATATAGCTTTAAGTTTTCACTTCTCTCGGCAGTCCCCAGTATCTGCCAGTTGGTTAGCTTTTTTAATGTTTTTGTTTTTGAGGCTTCCTGGGTCGATTTGTTGTCAGATCACACAGCTTAATGTGTTCAGTTCTTATTTATTTATTATTGGCGTTCTTTGCAATTTTTTGTTTTATATTGAATCCATATTAAAAATTTGATATAACTTTTAATCTAGATTATCATTATGCCCAGGAGTACAGATATTTCTATATTACTACAGTTTTTAAATAACCATCTTTTTTATTATTATCAAAAAGCACGCCTTCAGCTGCATAGAAAAAATTTAATAGTGCAGCAATAAGAAAGTTTTTAAATCATTTCTGCTCACATTAAGCCACATTGCAATATATAAGTACTTTGTCCTTGTGATCACGGTCCTCATTTCAAGGCAAATGGGGTTGGCTAAAATTTTTGTATTATTGTCCAATAGAAATTTTACTGTCAGTTTGTAGATACCTTGATCCTCATTGACTATAGCCCGTTAGGTTAACACAGGCGGCTCAAGGTCAGCCTGCTCTATCCCCACTCCACTACCCTTACCCCTATATGCGAAATTTTCCATCCGCATACCTGGACCCAGCAGTCAGTTCGGAGATGAAGGAAGGGACGAGGTTGGTGAGGGGAGGAGCGGGGCGGAGGAACATGACCTTGAGCCGTCGGGTCGGAGTGAACAGGGTATAACAAGTTTGCTACAGTTGTAGGTTAGCTCGTGTAGACTAAAAGGCTCCATTATGAATGGTGAGCTGATTGCAGAAGTGGAAAAAAATGAAATGGCACGAAAATTTGCCGTTCATCGTGTGCTAAAACAGACTTAATATTCTTAAATTCGTTTAATATTTTTTTTTGCCGTTGCTATATACATTGAGTCGTGGTGTGTGGTTGAGTAAGTTAACTTTTCTGATCTGCAGAAGCTGGTGGTGTTGAGTGTAGGTGGAGACATCGGGAACTGTCTGCGCGGTGTGTTGCCGGTGATGTAGTGCGGCAGCCACGGCGAAAGATACGGCGCCGACTGCATGCGGCGTGACCGCACCTTCCCTCGGGTGCAATCAATGCGGCGCACAGTGCCTGGCTTCCGTCCGGGCCCACTCTGCAGTCGTCCTCATCCCAAAACTGCAGTCGACAGCTCGTCTTTTATCACCGTACCGTGCTGAATACGAAATATCTCGCTGACATTGTCATATTAGTGGCTCCATGTACAGTAATTGCTGTACTCCCAAGGATGTATCGAAATGGAAGTAAACTCCTCCCAGATAATTCAAACAGAGCTAAACTTATCATAGTATCTAGCCAGGGGCGTAGCTACTATAGGGCTAGACGGTGCAGTTCACCGGGGCCCTCACGCTCAGGGGGCCCCCAGTCATACCTCAAGGGGCCCCTAAGCGCACCTCTAGGGGCCCTCAAGCAGTTTAGAGGCCCCAGAAGCCTTCACGGGGGGCCCCAACCATTGCTCAGGGGCCCCTAAAGAACAATTCAAGGGCCCCCATCCTCAGATCAGGGGACCCCTACCAGCACACAAAGCAAAAAAAGGTCGCCCGTCTGGCCTGAGGTCCCAAAATAATTTTTTTGCACCGGGGCCCTTGTTGACCTAGCTACGCCACTGTATCTAGCCAAATTAGTAGTTTATTCGATCAGTTGACAGCTATCTTTAATATATTGTTGCACCACTTTAGAACGGATACATGCGGCAAAACATTCTGGAATGGAGTCATCATCATCATCATCATCATCATCATCTATCCATCCATCCATCATTATCTGTCCATCATATCTGTCCATCATCATCAATCAATCAATCCATCCATCCATCCATAATCTGTCCCTCATCATCAATCTATCCATCCATCAGCGTCCATCCATCATCATCTATCCATCCATCCATCATTATCTGTCCATCATATCTGTCCATCATCAATCAATCAATCAATCCATCCATCCATCCATAATCTGTCCCTCATCATCAATCTATCCATCATCATCATCCATCGTCAGTTAAGGGGGGACGTTCATGAAAAACAGACACTATTTCAAAAATGCACCCTATCCACAGTTTTGAAGATATGGCAATGAAATTTTGTACCACGCTTTACATGAATTGAACACATTTACCTATAAATTCCATTGATTATATATATTCAACTTTTTTTTAATGAATTTTTAAATTTTTATTTTCAAAAAATAATGTATGTTCCTTTTTCTCAGAAATTATTCAAGGGATTTCTACCAAATTTTTCTGTTTCCTCTGTTTACATATAGAAAGCTTCTCTCATGAGGTTTTTTGAATAAATCAAATAGGAGAATTTTTAATTATAATTCTGCAAGTAAAATTTTAAATTCATGCAGAATTCCAAGCACTTTGCCCCATATCTCAGCTGGCAATAAGAATTTCAAAATTTGATCTTGAGACAACATTTATTAGGTTTATAGGAATAAGTGTACAAAATTTCACAATTCTAGCGTACTTAGAGTCTGAGGAAAAGGTACATAAACGTAGAAAAACACATTTTTGAGGAAACGCAATTTAAAGTTCAACTTGGTATTGAAGTGCTGCTTCAAAAAGTGGGTGTGACAGGGATGTTGCGTCACACGTTTAATTATTTTTCAGGCACTTCGGATGCGATTTCATCATTGAAACTTTGGGAACTTATTGTCCATGAGTTGTACTAAAAAATAAAAAATAAATTGAAAATTGACATTTTTGGTCTATTTCATGAACGTCCCCCCTTAATTCAATCGTGAAATTAAGTGGCATTTTGGAGCTGTGAGACTTCGCCAATTCTCTGCCAACTAACTCCAGCTACACAGCACATATATTTGACCCATCGTCTCCGGGATCTCCTGGACTTCCAACAATGTTTTTCTCCATTTTTCCTCCGAGCAACATGGCTAGCCCTCTACTACTCCAACGAAGATGTCTTCTCCAAGGTGTCTGTGATCTGCAATACCGCTCACCCACCAAGTTCGGTTCCTGAGTCACCCAGAGATTCTCGCAGCGTATGTTTTTCCTTATGTTCATAACACCGACATACACCGTTGTCAGAACGGTCGAGGTGGCGGAAAGTTTGACGAAACTAACACCCTGCCTCCAAAACTTCACGATCAAGCTCTTTTAGATTTGAATATCTGGATGAAGGATATGTATCCTACTCACTGCCCATACTGAGTATACTGCGCATAGATTCGTTCAACGTTGCCGGATTATGTGAGTGTCTATTGTAACTAAACTCAGTTGCAATTCTTACCCGTGATGCTGCTGTTAACTAACTTTCGTACTCGCTGGATCATTCATCCTACTGTTTTTTACTTCCCCACTAATCTCTTTACCTGTCTTTTGTGTTCCGATAATTGTCAGCTCAACTCCTTAATGGTATCAATTACAGATTGTGTTCTACTGTAAATCTAGCAAACAGATCTAGCTGCCCTTCTTTCCACCACCTACACCTTCTGTATTTGATTCCCATAATATGGGTCTGTGAGGACAGCGTAGGTAGTCTGTAATAGTGATTTCATATCGTTCACTTTCCAGTATATTTGAATTATTCAGTAGCTGTAGTTCAACTTCCTTATAAAAGAGCATTGTTCAAACGAGATTAGTCTCATCTCCTGTCTTTATCGTCCATGTTTTACACACATAGGGGGCAACGCTATAAATGATTTTAATAACTTCCTTTTTTGTCGTCTAACTGATGTTATTTGTGAATTGTACATGTTCATTCTTGCAAACAGCGACCCTCGCTTGACCCGTGTTACTTCTTATTTATATAGTACAGTTAATAGTGATTTTAATATAATTTGTGAGAACAAAGTCTTTCACGGCGTATCGATGATATGAAGGCCTGGCCTTATGAAGGCGCGTAGAAGCCAGACATCGCCAGTGCAGCTCTGGTGCTCCCTGCATAGCATCAGACCTGAAGATGGAGGCAGAGCTAGCCGCCGAAAGCTCGTTGTTGTCTTTCTTAGTGTTGCAAATTGAAAAAAAAAAAAATCAACTTTGTTTTGTTTCAGCTTTGTGAAAAAAAAAAAAACATGAAACAAACCTAGCACCCTAGATTTTTTCTAAATTTTTTTCTGGAAACAGTATATTTGATAAATTATAGTTTTATTTACGGAACTTACATTTTACATGTGTATTTTAAATCTTACTGAATCATATAACGTCTTACATAATGATCGATAAATGTATCTATATAGGTAACCTAATTTTATTCATCCTCTATGTCAGTACCACATTCACTAGTATCAGTACTACCAACAGTAGTTCGGTCGGATTCGGAATTTTCTGTTTCTTCTTCTGTCCTTTAGACCCATAACTTCAGAAATAATTACATTTTCTTTTACTTGTTGATCTTGTATTGTACGCAAAAGATTTTGAGATTGCAATTTTAAATTGTGAGCAAAGTACGCACTGTGCATAAAGACTGGGCCGATAATTCGTATTACAGTCTTTAAGTTTGAATTTAAATCTATTATCATACAAAATAGGAGCTTTATTTCTTTTTCAATCGTTGGTTCACGCCAACGGTTGCAAGGAAACGATTCATTATTACCGACAATTTAATGACTATCACTATTCGCTGAGAGTTTAACAAGTATACGAATATAAGGAAAGCTCGATAAGTAATAAAAGAGGCAAAAAACCGTAGATAATATTAAAAAATTCCTAATTTTATGAAAAGATCTGTAGATTTACAAATAAATAGTGAGTATCAATCCAAACAACGGGGTTTCCTTCTCGTGCAACCTAACCCCTTCGGGAAGTCCCCGTTCGTGAAAGAAAACTGCAGTCAATGTTTCCAATATTTTCGTAATTTTTTTTTCTATTGAACCAGAAAATTATAGTAGATTTAAAAATTAAGAAAAATACTTAGTATGTATAAACTCTAAAACTGGTATATTAAACGATAAATGTCCTACAAATTTGAGATTTAGAAGTTATGAAAAAACGTGTTTTTTTCATAATTTTTGTTCATGTTTTTTTTTTTTTTAAAGTCGAAAAAAAACGTGTTTTTTTTCACAACACTAGTCTTTCTTCAATACTATACTGTGGAGAACCCGTGAAGACTTCATATTAATATAATTTTCTCAGTTGAAATTTTATTTCATTTCATCTATCGTTGACCAAGTATCTGAATAGTAGACACAGTGATACCAATTCCAACTAGGCACTGAGCGTCTAGTTTTCGGCATGTGCATTTCTTTCTTTCGTAGTTAGGCCGTTATCCATTCTTAGCAGCATGCAGGTCTGATGGATAGCATACATTTGTTGCCACTGTCCGTGAAATAAAGGTCGGATCCATTTTGCAAAGAGTTATTTTTGACACTACTAGTGCGCCGTTTTCTAGTAGGAGTCTTAAAGCATAACAATGGGAAGCTTTTTGCATAACGATCGTACAAGAAGAAGAAAGATTAGCGGTACCTTGGAATACGCAAGCCGATCCCTGCATTGTAGCACCTAATACGCTGTCCTCTTTTTTAATCAATTTATTTAAACATTACATGACTAAATATAGTTTACATTACAGAATATGTAAGAAAACTCTTCAAATTAATAGGCTGAAGGCCAACGTTTAAAATGTGTCGTGTGTCGATCTAGATAGGCTCCAAAGTGGTGTTGTACCTCACTCATTTCTTTCAAATTCCATAGTATAATTTTGAGTATGGGTAAATAATCTTCTAGATCCTTGTTTTTTTTGCGTACAACATTGTACACAGCATGAACTAATATCTGAACTAGAGAATTATGTTTTTCTGGCGGTATAGTCTTGTTATCTGGTCGTATTAGAAACTTCGACGTAACCTCAATTGGAGAAATTTATAATAAAGTTTCCGGTGCAAGCTGCGTCTAGGTCCAGATGTCTGCAGCCTTGCCACTAATAAAACGATGCATTAACGTATCAGCATTTCCACATATAGCACATCTGTCTGTTGATTTTAAATGGATTATAAATATAATCTCACATTTGTGGTATAGTTTCAGTTTCTGTATCATAGATATTGAATTTCGGATCATAGCACACACTGAAAGATCGCACGTTCAAGTCTGGTTGTATACTTGAGTAGAGTTTTAACTGGCTGTTTGTTCGTCTAGTGTTGTCAGTAGTTCTGTTTATAAGGTACATATTATAATAGTACATAAATACATTCAATACTCAGCTTGCTGTACGGCTTAAGAATACAAATTATACTATCTTATTTTCTACTAGAAAATGGCTATAAACTAGAGTTGCAAAGAATAGTATATTCGGCAGACTTCCTGGCCGAATACCCGAATATTCAGCAAAAGTATTCGGCCGGCTTGGCGCCAAAATTGTGTTGCTGCGCTTGTCTCTCACTCGCCTGTTCAAGTGTAGTTACCTTCTACCACTATGTGCCAGTTTTGACATGCTTGAAGTATTGTCTCCAATATCTACGTTGAGTTATTTGTCATTTTTTTTCTTAAGAATATCGGTTACTTGCGCTAAAAATCCTTTCCACGAGATGTGAAGATAGAAAAGCTTTCTAGCGATAGGTTCATAATACAGAATAAGCA
>JARYHS010013631.1:119160873-119214525 GCA_031002005.1 Vandiemenella viatica | reverse complement strand
GTTGGACCGCATGAACGTTATTTGAATCAGATGCAGGATTCATAGGCGGATAGCTTGTTTGATTGACTCTAATGACCTGGATGTCAACAAGTGGTAAAATAAACACATCTTTGGTATTACAGTAAAAGACAGCCCGTTACTAAAATTATGAAGAATTTGGATTATAATTATCGGATTACAGGATACAGATGAATAGAATGGTTGGTATCCATAACGCATACGTTTCTGATGAGGCATAGGTGGATGCTTAATGAGGATTTTTTTTTGACCCATGGCTTTAGGCGTCGTCGACGTTAAGGTCATTAGAGGTGGGATGGGACTGGGGACTAGGAACGGGAAGAAATTCGGCCATGGCCTTTTCTAGGAAGCATCCCGGCATTAGCCTGGAGTGATTTTGGGAAACCATGGAAAACCCAACTCTGAATGCCCGGACGGGGATTCGAACCGACGTCCTCCCGAATTGAGTGAGGAGTTAGCTGCAGTAACTTATGTGGGAAGAAAGGGACATATATCATAAACTTGCACTAATGTGATGCATGAGGGTGTAAAAAGTTTGCATTAGTAAGTAAGGGTGTTTGGAATGGAACAAATTATCGAGGGAAGAAAAAATGCGTAAAACGGCAAAACGGATGTGTAGGATAAATGTCACCGGAATGTTATCTCCGTCGAAATTAATAATAAATGGTATAATAATTACAATTTTGTGTGATCTTAAATACCTGACGACAGAGTTTTCTTATCGGCTGCGCAATGCACTCTCAACGTAGCCCCTTATATAAACCAATAAATATAGCTAACGTGGAATCATAAACATGGAGCATCCTAGCAACTTTATATTAGCAAAGCAGAGGTGAACGGCAATTTAAAGTCAGTAAACATTCCAGCCGTGACCGGGATTCGAATCGGGAACCTTTGAGTCCGAGTCATGTGCCTCAACCATCTGAGTCACGAAACAACAGATAATAACCGATAATACTAATAACTACAACGAGATTTTTATTTTCCTGTTTCCTTTATTTGTTCATTATTAATGACAAAACTGCTTAAAAATTGATTTTTTCGTGTCAAAAAAATTGGAGTTAATTTAAAACAGAAAATGTCTCTCCTTATTTGAAGGAAGCATCCCGGCATTCGCCTGGAGCGATTTGGGGAAACCATGGAAAACCCAAATCTGGATGCCCGGACGGGGATTCGAACCCGGGTCCTCCCGAATATCTTGGCAATATAGTCACAGAAGATGGGAGAAGCAGAAAAGATATATCTAGAATCAACCTAGCTAAACTTGTGTTTAATAAACAAAACAAATTTTTCACTACAAACATCATCAGCTTGTTAAAGCGTACGAATCTCCTAAGAACATATATATATCTGGAGGATAGCGCTATATGGAAGTGAATCATGACGAGAAGGAAACAGCTGGACGTATTCGAGGTCTGGTACTACAGACGAATGCAGAGGATAAGTTGGATGGATTACGTCAGTAATGATGGTGTATTTAGAAGAGTTTGCGAGAAAGGAAGATTATGGAAGGAATTACAAAAAAGAGGAGACTAGATGATAGGGCATATTTTACGTCACGATGGGTTGCTCAAGATTATTATTGAAAGGAAGCTAGAAGGAACAATCCATACGGGAAGATTAAGTTATATCAAGCAAATTATGAATGACGTGAAATGCAGCAACTATGAAGAACTGAAGAGGAAGGCAGAGAAACTGCATACACAGAGAATTTTTTACAAACCACTTTTCGGATTAATAACTGAAAGTAGAAGATTGAAGGTTATCCTTCGAAATGTTTCATTCTCGTAGATACATTCCAACAGCTTCATTCTGCTTGCAGAACTATCTTAATGCCTAAATCAGGTTTCAGAGGTTTTATAATATTATGTGCAGTAAATTTTCAGTTTATACAATCTTGACTGTCGTTGTTATAACAGACAGTGCCTCTGATCATGCTTCATAACAGTAAATATTTTTGAACGATGGAAGTTAAGTATCTCACTATTCTCTGCGATCGCTGTTTCATACGAAGATAAAGCACCAAGGTATGACCGGCTGATTTGGCTGAAGTACTAACATCAGTTTTTCTAGTTTTGTTGACTTTCTCATTTCAAAACTCCAAAAAAATAGTTCCTTTGACTGCTCAGTCCAGTTAATAGAAGTTTTACAACACTACAGAAACGGATTACATAAATTTTCTGTTCCAGGTTACCGGTTAATTTTCTAGTTTACCCACTATTCTGAAGCTATGGTAATAGATTCTGGATTTTTTTCAGCATGACTGCAGCCTATCTCACAACATGGTTTGTAATTTCGTGTTGTTTGAAGGATATACTGTTTAACAAGCTTGTACAAAAAAAATGAAACAAAAAAAACGATCGAAAAACACAATGACAGAAAATTTCAAAATTTCAACCGTATGCGTTCTTTGTCCATAAATGTTATCTTGTATTACCTATTAACAATTTAAAGAAGTGAACATAATACTCGTCAACTTGACCTGAACCCATTTCTTCCGTATGGTTACAGCATTTTGTTCATGACGCGGACGTGAGCTTCGCGCAGCGCCTTCTGTGAGGCAAGTTACGAAGTGCATGTGGTTGGCGTTTTACCCACTAGATCGCTCTGGCGACCATGATGGATTCAAATGCACCACGCGAGGCAACTGTCTAGGCGCGATTTATGAAACGCATATCCAAAGATACAATAAACTCGGGAATGATGTTTGGAGTAAATGTATTACGTATTAATACTGTTGCAACTTGTCTAGAAAGTAACTTCGACACCGAATAAAGAAGGTAACTTTTGTTTATGTAACTACTGAAAAATTCATATTTAACGCTACCGGAGGAAAAACTATCCACTAGGAAGCTGTTTGAACTCCGGGCATTAAACGTTTAAGGAAATGAATAACACATTCATAAAAGTAGCCTTAACAGCAACAGGAATATAAAATAATTTTATTTAAAAAAAACCATCTCCAGTCGGAGATTGGCTATTATACTAAAATCATTGTGCTTTTTTTACTTATAAATTTGTAGCGGACCGTATTTTGTTTGTAACAGGAGCATCATACAAAAACTACCAAAAAGGTTTTGATGGAGTTTTCACAGTTTGAAAGTTTAGGATCTGACTTAAAATCTGCAGCATGTCTTATAACTCTACCTAACCTGGCCCCCTAGGTGGAAATGTAAGTCAGATCTTACTCTCAAAATTTTTTAGGGCTGTATTTCGTTTAATTTTTGCAAATTCGCTAGGAAAAAAAATTCAGTGCTGTCCGTAATGGTGAATTTTCGTTTATGAGAAATCAAGATTAATAATAGTAGATAATAATTTTATAACTGTACCATATACCGGTAGAAAAGCTGAATGGATACCCGCGTTAAGGCATGTCATTCAAGCACGTATGATTATCAAATGAAAGCTGGAAATCCACCGGAAAATTTTGGATTGTTTTATTTCCCTCGATTGATAGTAAGAGTTTTTCCGGAAAAGAGTAAAACATTTAAACTTGTCTCTATTTTCGAAACTACTTGTCCGAAATACTTTCATAATTTAAGTGATATGTAGGCTTTTAAAGACTGCAGTAATTACAACAATTTTTCTGGAGATTATAAACTTTGAAAATGAGTATTGAAAGTAGATAATTTATACAAGGAAAAAACCTTTTTTACGATTCGGCAAGTAAGACATACAGTAAAATTTTTTAACAGATTTTTTTTATTTTGTTTTTGATTTATATGTACCATTTGAGAGTCCGTTTCACCAAATGGATACTAAACTCTATTAAGAAGCAACTTTTTACAATTTTTAATAATTCAATTTAATACAAAATCTACGTACAGAATCCTCAGACCGGGACACTAACTTGAAATAAACCGTTTTTTTTATGCTTCCGCGGCAGTATTAGTTCATAACATCTGGATTTTCCGTGAATGCCGCGTTATTTATTTGCCTATCTAAGATTTCGGCTAACATGCTGCAACCTTTGTCAGAGATGCTATGTTTGATAAGATAGGAAAGAGTACCAAACGTCATAGAGAACTAAGCATCTGTCTAAAATTTCTGCTGCCTTCATCACTCGTCGAGGCCACCATTGCTCATCTTTCCACGGCAGCATAGTGTCTTCAAATTTTATAGCGAGACTGGTGTTATTGGCATTGCGAAGTACTGGGGATTTGTCGCCGTTATTTTGTTTAAAATGGCTTACTCTGTAACGCTGGGCGCTGGTTGGTATGATAAATGCGTTAATTTAAATGACGATTATGTAGAAAAATAGCCTAAGACTTTACCTCCAAAATGTATATAATAAAAATTGTGTTTTTTTTTTCACTTTGTGTATTTTTTATTTCAAAACGTCTGTTACTTTCTGGATAGTCCTTGAATTTAAACAAACACTGTATCTGTGACGAATTCTGGAGCACGTCAGCCTAAAGTTTATACAGGCAAATAAATAACAAGACAGATATTATTGAAATTAACTGACATTTTTTAGGGTTTGAAATCGGAAGAAACTTCGTAACAATGAACGTGAAGGAACTAAGAATGGCGTATCAATGCGATCATCCCAAATTCGCTAGGAATTATTTCGACAAATCTTCGAAAATCGAAATCAGGATAGCTGGACGGGGGATTGTATACGCGCCTCCCCGAATGCTGGGTGCAGTTTCTTGGTGGCCCACATTGTTTTAACGATCCACTATAATTACAACAGTAAAAACAAAGGCTCAACAAGCTTATTCACTTGTGTTGACTATAGTGTACGCGTTCTTGTTGATGAAGCAAACAGCACATACCACTACCACCCACGTCAAAGGTAATGCGCGGCCGTTTTCCCAGGACGCCGTGATGCGCGTTTCCTGGGAGTGTCCGCTCTCGACATTAACACAACAGCGTAATGGCCTACGCTAATACCACGCCAGTTAATGCGTGCTCACACTAGAGCGTGGATCACACAACCAAGCAGACATCCTGGAATAAAACTTACCTACACCGAAATATATCTTCCAGCGATGCACTTGCGTGCCCGGATACCATCCATCAATAATATTTGCCCGCGGTAACGTCACTTTATTAAAATGTATACGTGGAGCGCAGTACATCATGGAAATCTATCTCTGATGCGAAAAATTGAATCATCCCACAATACAACCAAAGCCATCTTATCATGGATGGCACAAGGCGATCTCCAAATGGCTGTAGCTAATCATAAAAGTCACTGTTGTGGCAAAGATATATAACTTCTCTGGAATGTCTGATAATTTTCTTGATGTCTCATTAAGTTCAAGTTGAATGATGTAATGAGATTAACTAGTGACGCCTTTTGAAAGAGAGTATGCAGTGATTTATTTTTCTTATGGGTTTGCGTCTCGTCGACGTAAAGGGGATGGCACTGAGGACAAAGAAAGGGAAAGAATTCGGCCATGGCCTTTTGAAGGAAGCATCCCGGCATTCGCCTGGAGTGATATGGGGTAAACATGGAAAACCCAAATCTGGATGCCCGAAAGGGGATTCAAACCGACGTCCTCCCGAATGCTATGCCAGAACGTTAACCGTTCACCTATCACGCAGTGATTAAAACTGAAACACACAAAGAAATTTCTATGTAATGTGTTAAGATAAGAAACAGGTAAGTCATAAATACACTAATGGAACCGTAGGAGTAACAATTAGGATGGAGAAACGGAGAAATAAAAATCTGGCAGATTAGAAAAAATATTCTGATACTGCAATGATCTTAGCATGTGAAGAGAATGATTCAACTGCAGAGAATGATGCCCGTGGGATTGCTTTCCGCCGCGTGGAACGATGACATTAATGGTGACTTGGTGTTGTTCACAATAAGTAAAAGTAACCTGGAAAATTCAATACTTGAGCAGATTGATAAGATCTCTGGATGAATAATATTTACAATGTAACAGTTTTGGAACGAAGTACAGCATATCTGTATGTATTTTCATCTACCCTTGTGTGGTATCACATTACGCGTTATGTTTGTGACGTCATTATTGAGAGTGCCGTGAAGAAGTTCCGGTGGTATCATGTAACTCAATATTACCGAAAATGTTACGCTGCAAGTGGATCATGCGTGGATGGAGAGAAAGATTATAAAAATAAGGTAATAAGAACTTCGAGAAAGAAGACAATGAGGTGGGCTACCGTGGAAGAAGAAAGATCCTGGAACATATGAAACAGTGGAGTGGATTATGTACCAAGCAGAAGTGAGGACTGGTTACTAATACACCAATATACTGAGTCATTATCTATGAGCATTATTAATATTATTGTGTGTGTGTATTTATATAATATAAGCATACTTTCTGTACGAGGGCTGACTGTTTTTTCATCACACCTTTACAGTATTTCGACAGTTGGGTCATTAAGAGTTGCGAGATGGTCACTGAAGCGGTATTAGTTGAAACTTCCCAAACATATATACCGCCATTTCCCTAGATTCGTTTCTAGAATTTAATGCTAACCGAAACCTGGAAATTTGAATATAAATCCAAAACCTGATCTTTCAAAACCTTACGATTCACTTAGGTGTCTCCGTATTGTTACGCAGTTCAGGATTAGCCACATAGCAAGAGTTAGCAAATTCTACGGGCCCCGCACTCTCTGGGGGGCCCGCGCGTTCTGGGGGCCCCACGCTTTCTAGGGGGCCCCACGGGACAAGGATTCTTGGGAGCCTCCTGTCAGGCCACACATGGCCGACTTTTTTTTTTTAAGTCTACTACTGCCCCATACGTCGAAACCAAGGGCCCCTTCTACACATTTGCTACGGGCTCGGCGCTGTTTTAATCCTGCCCTGTTGTTACCTTTGAGAAATGGATTGTTGCGATCGTGTGAGACTTAATTAATGTCTGATATAGAGCTCAGACACAGAAGTATGCTCATTGGTATGCTGGCGGCTCATTGGTTTAAGGCGTCAACTTTAGATCGAAGTGTCCCCGGTTCAAACCTCTGTCTCGGGGAAATTTTCAAAGGTCCTTAACTCGACTTTCCCCTCCGGCAAAATTTACTGTATAATGTGAAGCACGTCAGAACACTTAGATGGTTCAGATTCCATGTTAAACTGCAGGTCCCCTACCCCGTAGGCTTACCGGTTTAGGTTAGGAAAGGAGACGGTCATCCTACATCCGATACCAGGTTTAGTATGCATCCTGCAGGAGGGTCCAATCAACTTTCGGGTTGAGGATTACGCTTAGCTTAGAAGAAAGATTTCCTTTGACGATAGCCCAAAAAGTTTCTACGGACTGTAACATGCCAGTATAATTATAAGACCTTTACGTGTTATGAAAGAAACGCATTTACTGAACGAGACAGGTGGGAAAAATTGGTTAAATCTTCATTTAGCACTAATTTTTAGTCCGATTTCGATATTTTGCTTATCGTACATTAAAATCGTTGCACTCTATAGGAATTAGGTTTGCAACTTCTTCATTTTCTACAAAAGCGATGAAAAAACGGAAACGACATTGCGGCGTTGACAATTATCTACTGCAGCCTTCCAACAGGAATAATTCGGGCTAACCGACTTTAATTATCTCCGCTATCCATTTCGTTTCTTTCCTTTCGCAGCTTACAACCAGGGAGTGCTGAAAATTCATTTAGGAGGACCGGATTTATCTCTGCGGAGTCGCTCATTTGGAGAGAACGTCAGACGATTGCGGCGCAGCAGTTGGCAGTAGATTGGATTCAGAATGAGCTGTTCGAGCGCTGCTAAGCACGCCGTTTAACTCTCGGCCAAACGGGTTTTATTGCCGCGTGAAGCGGTTCCGGCGCCATAACTCGAGATCAAAGACCGGCGTCATACCTTATCCTGCCAGCACGGGGAGACAACCTCAATGTTAAACGTTTGAGGTTGGCGAGAAACTTTCTGGCAGGGACCTATCGCTGTTGGTCAAGTTTTATTACATTTGTCAGACTAAATATAATGTATAATTAACAGAAGGTCGGGTCTATTGTGAGTTTTGAACAGTCGTATCAACTGTCTAAAAGAGTAGGCCTACTCATAACTTAAAGGATTTTCCTTTAAAGTACCAATCTGTCACGTCATGACGTCGGACTAAAGCCGCGTTCCCACGATCTCTTGTAACGAAGGCGGGACGGGACGAATACTCAATAACACGCCATGGAGACAGGGCCGCCTCTGCTAGCGGAGGTGAGCCGCAGCTATCCACTCTGTGTCGGTAAACATCATAGGCGTGCATAGTGGAGCGCTGTTGTCATCGGTTTGCAGCAGCGGTGTGCACCCCTTCTGTTGCTGTAAAGTGCTCTGTGCCAAACGACACTAGGTAACGTGATGGGGAGGTGGCGGCGAGGTAAGCGAGGGCTAACCTGCGGCGCGCGCTCGTCCCTACACTTCGGCTAATGAGGTCCCGTCCCGTCTCGCCTTCGTTACAAGGGATCGTGGGAACGCGGCTTAACACGTCACGCTTTTTGCCTCCGCTGTACAACGAACAACGATTGGAGATGTTTGAGGTTATACGCTTAATTTAATAACAGTTCTGTTTAGCTATGCATCCGCGAATTAACTGTCAGAACACTGAAAGAAAAATACGTATTCCGTTGAAATCTACATATTAATTATTAGTTGCTTTTTCTTAATTAAAATTTGTTCGATGTAGTTTTTTCTTAAACACTTTTGGACTGCGATACCGTTGTTACAGTAAGCTAACAAATATCTACGTTTCATCGTTTTCAAGATAATGAACGTTATTTGGTGAAAATTGTACTTAACGAAGAAATGAATTGCTAAAATACTGCATTAACGGACTTACAAGATTTTTATGTCCAATGTAGATATTTTAAGCAACTGTTATAATATACTGGAAGGAAGATTTGCTGAAACACTGAAATAAAGATATGTGCTGCGTTTAAATTAATATATTAATTATTAGTTGGTTTTATTACTGTTGTCACTAAATCACACACATGTAAATATTTCAGTAGGTCAAATTTAGATCGCAATACAATGAATGTATTCGTACGCTGGTAATAGCGTCTATGAATTCTGAACAGTAATATTAAGAGACTAGACGACCCGTGCGAAAATTTCGCGAATAAAATGCGATGAATAGTGAGGTTGAATATGATGTAACCAAAGCTGAGTCATTATTCTTCATACTCCTACTTCATTTATCGATTTTGGTTAAAAATCCAGGAAGATAAATAGTTCGAAACACAAAAAACGAATTTTAGAAAAATTAACATTTTTTCCCTTTAACGATCGAATTACAAAAGATTCCTTCCTTAAAATGTAACTATACCACGGCGGAGAACTTAGTCTTTAATTTGATACCTCATTTATCTATATCGGTTAGATATTAAAGGAGATAAATCGCTCGTGACACAAAAAACGCATTGCAAAAAAAAAATTGATACTTTTGCCCTTTAAGGTTCGAATTACGAAAAAAGACTCTCTTAAAATATAATGTTACCACGACGGAGACCTTAGTCTTTAATATGATAACTTATTTATCTATATCGGTTAGATACCAAGGTAGATAAATAACTCGTGACACAACCATTTATACTTTTTCCCTTTAAGGGTTGAATTCCAAAAACGTCTTTCTTAATTTATGACGTCACTAAAGCGGAGATCTTAATCTTTAAAATGATATTTCATAAAACGATTTTAGATAGGTATCCAGGCAGATAAATGACTCATAACACAGAAAACAGCATTTTAGAAATATTGACATTTTTGCCTTTTAAGGGTCGAATCCGAAAACTTCATTTCTTAAAATGTGATGTGACCAAAGCGAAGACCATAAGATTTAAAATGACACCTCATTCATTGATTTCGGTTAAGTATGAAGGAAGATACAGGCTTGTGACAAAAAAATACCTTATAGTAATAATATATATGATGTGGTTATGTCGAATAAAGATAGGCCCAGACCGACAACTGACACATTTTTTACGGACTAATTCACGATGAATTTAGTTTTATAAATGAGTGAGTGAGACCTGGACCAGGAATAAAAGCAATATCACGCGCAATAGCATAAGGTTCTCAGATTCCTAATTTATTTTTAGTTGAATTGGTTACCTAATTCTGACATAATTCGTTCAGAAGAACTTCCATCTGTATCGCTGTGTAAACTACAACTATTCTATTTATTTAGGCAACCACACAGAAATGAACTGTCAGTACACTCTGTTAAACCCGTCATATTTGACGGGCTTTGAAGGTAGTTAACTAATAATGAGGCTAAAAGTAGATAGTTCTGAACAATCCCGGCACTCTTTCGGCTTGAACTCTCAGCTGGTCAAGAAAGTTCCCACAAAATCCATATCTTCTTGTGAAAATTATCTGGTTTCGCTAGGAACTCCAATTTAGTTAACTGGCATATCACCTCTGAAGCAATTACGCTTAACGCCACAACGGCTTCTTATCGACTAACAGCCTATTAGTGACACGTTGAGGTGATGTCCAACTACTGCACTCTCCGTTTCCTCTGCCAACATCTAACATTTCTGCTGTCCATTGTTTGACTGACTGACTTACTTTAGGGACCGTGCACAAACTACGTGGCTCGGTCCAGGAAGGGGAGGGGTTGGCTGGAAGGCTACGCTGGGCTACGTGGGGGGGGGGGGGGGGGTTCCGAGGCAGGCCACGTAGCTTTCCTTTCATAACATTTTTCGCAGTTAAAATGAGGAACAGAACTCACAACAGCGTATGAATATTTATTTCCCTCAGTTAATTATCTCCGTATGTAATTTACAATAGTCTGACAAGAGAAAACAGTACAAAATGTCTTCTTGAATCAAAAGGGAAAAAAGCTACGTGCTACGTGGGGGTGGGAGGGGGGGTTGAGGCAAAAGCCACGTAGGGCTACGTGGAGGAGGAGGGGGGGGGGGTTTCACAGGAGACCAAAATGGAGCTACGTGGTTTATGCACGCTCCCTTATCGTATAGCGAGAGCTCAACCATAGTTATTTATTTGTTCGACATGGCAATGGACGTACATCCTGCCAAACTCTTCTTCCCCGTTTTCTCGTTTACGACACGATATCAACGCTTCTCCGAACAGTTCGCTTCCTAGTGGGCTCAAGACATAAGAAGTAAGCGGTTATTGAAACTGCGAACGACTAGCATGTTCATTTCTATCCCTACATTCAGGTATTGCAATCTTACGTTTTCCGCACCCGCCTTCTTTTCATGTTGTTATTCCTGACAGATTTTATTTATTTTTTGTCAGAAATATCGTAAGTAAATTAATCGCTAGTTTGTGATAAGCCACTGTAGTTAAGAAACCAATTTCTTATTCGATGTTGATCGATCAATTGAAGTTTCAAGTGCTTAATTAGACGGACATTGCATACCTGAAAGCGTTTTGTTGTTGTTCAAATTATATAATTATATGACGCTATTTACATTTTTACTGTTATTTTCATTTAGGTTTATTTTTTTATTTAAATTTGATCACTTAAAGGTCACTGAGAATCATATTAACCGGTAATGTCCATGTCATTTTCTTTTGTTATGACTTTGTCGACATCAGGGTCACCAGAGGAGCGAAAACGCTAGGACCAAGAAACGGGAAGGAATTCGACCGTGGTATTCTGAAGAAACTGGCCTGGATTGATTTTGTGAAACAATTGAAACTGAAATCTGGATGGCAGGACGTGATTTGGACCCGGATCCTCCTGAATGCGAGGCCAGAGCGTTAGTGCTCCCCTATCAGGCTAGGTTGTGCCTTTTTATATGTGGCTTGACAGTCAGCCAATAAAGATGAAAACGTTTATTTATTTACTAGCAGATTTCCCGGCGTAGCCCGGTATAGTTGACGTAGATTAACCCTTACGCTATGTGCTAAACTAAACGTTGATTTAGACGCAAGTTTACAAGAATGGGGTGAGTTGGATACTTTGTTCCGGAATGACAGTTTTCAGGCTACATTTCAACCTAATAACAACTTCTGCTAATGCTGCTGCTCGAAAATGTACCATACGCACATTAATACATACATAAAAATCCATCTGATATGTGTCTTTTTATTCCGGCATCAAGCAGAAGATATAGATTAAAATGAATTTTCAGAATTTGAAAGCTTGGGGTCAAAATTTAAGGTATCTTTTAAGACGATATGAGACATTTATTTTACTAATACTCTAGTACTACCTGAAAATTGCTGAGTCGATTTTGAGCAAGTTTTCACAGTACCACACATTAGGTTTGACTCAATATGCTTCCTCATCTACAGCTGAAGCTTAAAATTTTCTCGCTATGCGTCTTCATCTGGCGCTGGAGCTCAAAATTAAAATCTGTTCCTACCTGTACAGTTAAATATCGAGTATTCAGATTTATATCTCCAGTATATAGAACTAAGCGAGATCAAAAAAAAAAAAATCTTTACTTTTGATTTGTCTCAAGGAGTTATAAAATTCGACACCATTGTTAGAAAACTGCATTAATACATTACTAAACAACGCTAGATTATGTTATAAACTCACATTTGATTCAATTGCGAAGTGAATGGATATAGACCCTATTATTTGCTCGAATTGCCAAATACTTTAACTACGCGGATTCAGCCTTTTATACAAATATCAAAAGTGAATCCAGAATAATATTATCGTTAATAAATGATTTTATTGTTAACAGATGACTAATGCTGATGGCCAGAGACATTGTAGTTGTACTACCAGAGATCGTGGTTGAAGAAAATCTGTGTTTTTTCGTTATTAGTTTCTCGCATTCAATACGGCCATCAAATCACTAAATCTTCCGAATTAAAGGAAATAATATTTCAAATTATGTTTTGCGTGGTATATGTAGCATAGGTATTACTATTAACTGCTTTTGACGCTTTCATTAAAGGCTATAGTCAGAGAGATTGTAGTTGCGTGCTGAGTATGCCACATCTAGTGGTTCAATCTTTGGTATTTGTCACCACAAGTTGAAAATTTCGTTCAATGCTACAGAATTATGTAACGTAGAAGCATAAGACATATCAAACAACTGAGTTGAGATTCTAAGCTTTAAAACGTTGAAAATCCCATCGAAATCTGCTGAGTAGTTTCCGAGTTTTTCTAATTCAAATATCCAGTTTTAGTTTTATAGACATAGATTTATCTAGTTTGCAGTGAAGGTGTGGTGGTATTACTCACTAGTATAGGACGTCGTTGGCGTCGTGCCTCTCGAAGCGGACTGCTCGACACAGGGACCGCAGCACAGAGTCCCGGCACGAGGCGAACGCCTCCAGGCCTCGCAGGCCATAGTAGATGGTCTGCAGCTCCTGCAACACAACACAGTAAATCAGAACCTGTCAGGACTTCAACTGGCGCAATGTAGTACATAAAGGAACAAATCTTACCAATCGTTTCCCGACAGTAATAGCGACCAGGCTTTTCATACATGTTGTGGTGATTTTTGTGATCATATTTTCTCTAAATATATTTAAATAGATTTAGAGGTACATTTATTTCTTATATTTTATTCTCCCTTCTATATTGTAGAGCTGTTCAACTGATATCTATATCAGGTTCACCGAGGAAAAAAGAAGCTTTTCCCATTTCCGTTTCAATCCCTGTGTGC
This sequence comes from Vandiemenella viatica, assembly GCA_031002005.1. Classification (NCBI taxonomy): domain Eukaryota; kingdom Metazoa; phylum Arthropoda; class Insecta; order Orthoptera; family Morabidae; genus Vandiemenella; species Vandiemenella viatica. The sequence goes on along the minus strand of JARYHS010013631.1, from coordinate 119,200,977 downwards.
CAAGAGTTATACGACTGTCCAAAACTTAATAAACTGGTGTATAATCATGCCCTGACGCGTAAGCAGCTAATGACTGCCATGCACTTTCCACTGCTCCGTGCTGTCCGTTTGCAGACTTCAAATACTCTATAAAAATACAATATCCATCTTAAAAGGAATCACTTCTTATGTTGTTTGTGTGTGTTTTTGTGTGTGTGTTTGTTGTTTGTTTTTGTTTGTTTGTTTGTTTTTTTTTTTAAAAAAACAGCGTTCTCCATATGAGCTGCCAATACATTTAAAATTAAAAATGTGAAATACAAACCGTACTTACAGACATCGTTCCATTACAAGGTCTGAGTTCTATCGCAAAATCACCATTTCAGTTGCCTGGCTAAATGAAGACGGATTGAGATTTTGGTCGAAATACTACGTACATTTATGGAGTAAATAGTGCTCCTATTGGCTTATCATGGAGCTTGGTTAATCAGGAAGGAGCAAGGTCCAGCAGTTTATAAGGTATACCTTATGCCGGGCCACTCATTGATGCGAGTTTAAAGTTCGTTTATACCCATATCAACTCAGGGAAGTTTATGGAATACTCTGTCGATGTTACATTTTTTACAACGAGTGAGACGGATTACACCGCGGCTGATAGATTTCAGGCACATATCCGTGATCACAAATAACAGCGAATATTCTGCTGATATTTCAACTCGTGCAAAACCGAACACACCACGAATTTTTCATGATATAAGCTTCGAGTTAAAAAAAAATAATAATTATGGCATAAACTGATCAACACGACGTTGGAAATTTCAAGAAATTAAAAAAAAAAAACACTCAACTAGGGCAGTGGTATAAGGAACATGATGGCTGGCGCATTGTGCTGTAGAATATTTTATCACTAGATCTTTTCCCTGAGTGGCCCATCCAAATGGAGGTAAAAAAAAAAAAAAAAAAAAAAAAATCAAATAAATGCAGTGTAACTCTGAAGACAGGAACTGGATGTTCGCCGAAAACTCTGTCCAAATGAAACTGACGCGGCGTTGTCAGGACAGCCAAATAAACAAAACAAAAGAAGTGTGAGAAAGAATGACGGGTTTCTTTTTTTTTTTTTATTTTTTTTTATTTTTGCGCCCATTAGTGGTTGTGGGTAAATGCTATATGCAGCCAAGCACACCACTACCAGCTTAGAATAAGTACCTAAACCAGCTCAGCGTGTTTTGACAAGGCGGCCTTAGTATGAATTACATAGTTGTAACTCATTTGTCAGTAACTATTCGCTTTTCCCCCCATCACGTCTTAAGAGAAGGTTCAAGTTAGCAGAAACGGTTACGCATAGTGACAGTGACCACAAAGCAGCAACTCAGCACTAGTACTGCTGTCTGAATTTTGTATAATTGTATTCCGAGAGCGAACTGTACGTTCTGGCATTTAATGATTCGCTCAAGTGGTATTAGTTACTTTTACTCTACTTCTTTCGGATTTTCTTACGTCTTCAGCACCACTGAAGCTACCGCTACCATAGTGACTGTTGTGTTCTGCGGGTTGTATCACGCAGGCTCTGCGGTGCGGTTAACTGTGTCCGGCCGTCAGTGGATTCACTTCGAAGAAAAAAAAAATTTTATTTTTAAAAAATATGTTTCAACATAAACTGTGTATATTACGTCAGAAGTCTGTAAACTATTGTATCGATTGATAGCTGTAAGCTACGTGTTAGTAGAGAGTGAGGGATGTTGACAACAAACGTAACAGAGCATTGTTTATTAAAGTTGAGTAAATATGTAATTTGGAAGCATCAAATGCAGAAAAAATTCGGAAAAGTCTCTTGTAATTAAATATTTTATAATGATCCGAAACTACGCAATACCAAAAATCTTTCAAGAAATGTGGGTAATGTACCTGTAAAAATTCAAATGTTAATAATAATTTTTGACATCTTTCTTAATCACCTCTTATTGACAAGCTTGGCGCTGAGCAGCAAAGAACTCTAAGTGCAATACAGCTGCTGTGTGACGCAGTGAGTATAGTCTGCTAATAGGCAGTAAATTGCTTTCCTCTCGGTGCGGTGTGGGTGCGGCAGAAAGCGTGGTCGCAGGCGACAGTCCCGGCTCCATTGTGAGGCACGCAGTCTGTTTTTACTGCCACACAGGTGATAAAATGAGAGAGGTCCCGGCACAAAAGGCGACTGCATGCGGACGCGTGCCTCAAAAGAGAAAACCCATTGTGCCGAGTATCGGCCACTCCTGAGCCGCGTCTCGAAAGCGCCGTCTGTCAGCTTAAACAGGGCGGGACCACGTGCAGCCACCACCGAGACTGCTTTCGCTATTCACAACTCTGACGAGCTTACTCCCAATAGCTGCGGCATATCAAATTATAACAGAGACCTTTCGCGTACCGAAGAAATACCTGAAGACATAAATACAGCGTTTCACGAGTGATCTCCTGTTTATTGCAGACTACGCCGAACATCAGGTTTCAACCTTAGACAGTGATAGAAAATAAAATGAATAATTTACTACATTGGTATCCAAAATTATAGCAACAAACGAAAATTTTGCAAGGTTCCGTTTATTTTGCCACAAAACAGTATAAACAACATGAAGAATACAGAGCGTAAATAATTGCAACATGCATAACGGTAGACAAAAATTATCTTCGATTTGCACACACTTTCCGACAACTGGTTAATGTGCTCAGTATGGGGTGTGACCACCTCTAGCAGTAATACAGGCTTGACAACGGCGGGGCATGCTGTGAATGGTGTCATTAAATGTCACGTTGAGGAAATAACGCCCATTCTTTCTGTAGAGCTGCTCGGAAGCCTTGGAGAGTGGTTGGTGGGTGCTGATGTGATGCAACTCATCTCTCTAGTGCGTCCCAGACATGCTCTATGGGATTCAAATTGGGAGAGCGAGCAGGTAACACTATGCGTGCAATATCTTCCGTTTCCAAGAAAACATTAACCACCCGTACCCTTTGAGGTCGAACATTATCGTCCATTAATACGAAGTTTGGGCCCACAGCAACTCACAACCACAGCGTTAGAGGTACCAAGATCTAGTCACGATACCTGACAGCAGTTAAACCAGCCGATTCACCAGTACAATTTCATGAAGAGGTGTTCGAGTGGTCAGCATAATCACTGCCTCTACCATTAGGGATCCTCGTTGATATCTGTCTCTTTCCACAATTTCCGAAATCGTGTTCCATGTTCCCTCCAAATGCGAATTCGCCGAGAATTACACTTCAGACCAAATCGGGACTCATCTGTGAAGAGAACATTGGCCCACTGTTCTACATCCGTTGGCATGTTGACGACTCCACTCTAGACGTTCCCTTCTGTGAAGAAGCGTCAGTGGTACACATACAGCAGGTATCCGACCATAAAGGCCACTCTGCCAAAGCCTTCTGTACAGTGCTTGCCTCGATACAACTGTTCCAGTGGATACTGCGAGGTCAGATGCCAGCTGCCGTGCAGAACTAAGGCGGTACCGTCGTGCCTTTACAGCAAAATAATTGTCCTCTGTTTCTGATGGCACACGTGGTCGGTCCTGCCCTGGTTGTCGCGAAACAGTTTCGGTCTCTATAAACTGTCGCCACATCCGAGAAACCACAGAACGGTTCACATTAAGCCATCGGGTCACATCATTTCGAGATTCTCCTGGTACCATTCTTCCTATAGCCCTCCACCGCAGAGTGTCTGGTTGGCGTGTTCTCTGTGCCGCACTGCACAGTCTGTGATGTGTACACAGCGACTGTGGATGTGTGACTACCCAGCAAACCTACCCGTTTGAAAGGTGCTCTCACATCATCGTTGGCATGGTTGTACGATGATCGGAATGCTAACTTCCGTGCAAAACACGATTGTACGCACATTTTTTGACAGTTTGTATGATAATATCGTGAATTAGACACAGGACGGAGAAATAACGGTTTGTTGCTTTAATCTTGGGCTCCAGCTTCTCTGGCTTCAAAATGTAAGCAAAAATTCTAAAAAAATAATTGGCACGTAGTGCGAATTAATTCAGGGACCCAAAAAATGTTTAACAGTTTTTTTGGGTTTTAACAGTTTTGGTCTTCTCTAGCATCACAAATACCACTTTGCTCATTTTTCCACCGATTTTCTTCTAATCCTCTCCTGTCTATTTCTCTAAGTCTTTGCCTTTTCCGTTTTTGCATTGGCTGTAATTTTCAATGTAACTAAAATTATTTTTTTTTCCTCTTCTACAAATACGATATGTTACTAGAATTGATCCAAATCTTCTTTTGTTTGAAACTGTATTACAAACTGACTCAGAAATTATTAACATTCATTTTAATAACATTAACATTCTTTGTATAAAAGTTGAAACTAGAAAATTAATTTCTCCGTTCATCTCCATTGCTCCTAAGATTCTCACCAACCTCCGAAAAATTAAACACTTAATAAAGTGCTTGATTAAAATTTACACGAATATATATTAAGGGGAGGAAAGCCTGTTGCCTCACACCATAATTTTAAGCGCCGTCTGTATCATATATTCAGTGCGTCTCTAATTCCTCTTTTCGCACTCCTCTGGTATAAACTCCAGGTTGGATATCATGGTACTTCTTTGTAAAATATCCGTTCCGTCAGCTTTCATTCTCCGTTGACGTCTTTCATTCATTCATTTTCCAGGTTTCAGATTCGTGCCGAAGAACTATTGTGTAATATATTATTTTCTTCCAGTTATTTGTGAGGAACATAAGAAACTGTTTGGTTTGTTTATCTCTTTTTAAGTTTCACTCTCCAAGGTGATTACTATAGGGCCTCAAAGCACTTTTAAACCTTAGTTTTTTTTTTGTCCAACTTTTACAGTTCTCAATATCATTTTTCTTTTTTGGAATATTTACGTTTTTATGTCTTATTTGCACTCACTAGTGATTCATCAGTTGCACTCCCTACTGAGGTATATTTGGTAATTTAAAAATTAACTGTTAGTCCATGTTTCTTATATTTTTCCTCGGTTCCTTTAAAAAAAAAGGTAAAAACACAGAACACAAATACAATTGTTCGCTGAAGTAAAAACATAGTAGCAGAAGAGAATTTAACAGGAAACTAGAACGACGCCAAAATCCGAAAGAAAATACACAAGTTCGTTCAAGACAAAATAAAAAGCAGAAAAAATTTTTTAGGTCAGAGGAACAAAAACTGTAAAGGATTAAAAATACTGCGTACTAATAAAAAATTGCATAATGTTCATTCGTGGGACGCACATTTGGCTAAAATCTAAAAGAACTATCAAAGCCATCGCTGAAAGAAAGTTTCGTCATATATGGATCACAGATATGGAAATAAAATTATTGTTGACTTATAATGATTAAACACTTCAAGGTTATTTATTATATCCCAGCACCTAGTGTATATTTTGGGTTCATATTTCGAATTTATTACAAGATTCGCAATCAAAATTTGATTGGAAAAATATTAAATAATTTTGTGCAGAAATAAATTAATCATGATTAAATGACAAAGGGATTAAATTCATTAAATGAGCATTAGATAGTTATCTACATCAGCAATGAGACTAACTTGTCACCAGTTACTACCACACAATTACGTCATGTTTACAAAATTAAATGTAAATTTTAACACACCAGTGTGTATGCGCTTGTTAAGGCTCGATTGTATGAGCACAACAGGAGCGGAATCGAATCCTGGTTCCTGCGTTCCCTCAATCATCAAGGCGCCAATCTCATAAAACTACACATGCCACAAACAAAAATACATTTGTCACACACAATTAAACGTTTCGCAGACAGATGGCACACAAAATTCCTCCAAAAGTGTAAATGCTCCGGATCTGACAAATCAGTTTTATCACGGTTAGGAGAAATGTTCTCCCACTCTCATAATTACACACGGGCAGATTCCAGAGTCTGGTTGTTTGCCAAGGCTGATACAAGAAAAAAAATGAATAAATACGAAACAGCTATCTAGTTTGGTTACGGCATTCTAAGTACTTTTTTAAGGGATATTTACAGGCTATTACCACTGATTGTAATGTTCAGGATATGCAGGGGAAGTCCACGGGGAGGAAGCAATTAAGAGCTACCACCATACAAACAGAATGGATGGCGAAAGATTTTTTATGTATAAATAAAGACTGCAATAAAAAGAATTAAGGACGATAGACCACAAACACGTTATTTATAAGGAGTAAAATCGACGGAAAAAAGAGCGATGTTGGCGGGTTCGTGAAAAACAAAGGAGATGCCGTTTGGGATGTGATAAACGACATCATGTACTGTTAAAAACAAGCTTCTCACAGTTCGTCACAAACACCATACTCTATTCTACAGGGTGGTCCAGAATTCATGGTACAAACTTTAATGGTAGGTACAGGACATTGTAACAATGATTTATTGTATAGGAATGTATGGTCGCAAGTGACGCGGTGAAGCGCAAACAGGGGAAATAAAAGGAAAGAGAAATGGAGTGATCGGTTGGTAACATTGCCGGTAGAGGGCAGTAGATGTCTAGCCGCCATTCAACATGATGCATCGCAGTAGGGAAAAGCGCCATTCACAATTGTGCTGCCGTAGACGATGGGTGACTTTACGTATGCCGAAAAAGCAGACATGCATTACATGTACGGCCGTGCAAATGGTAACGGCAGAGCTGCGTTACGAATGTATCGCGCGCAGTTTCCTGATCGACGAATGCCGGATAACAGAATTTTTTAACGGTTACATCAACTTAGTGAAACAGGTGCGTTCCACCTCATCAGACAAGACCCTGGTCGATCAAGAGCTGTACGCACTCCAAGTCTGGAAGAAAGCTTCTTGAACATTGTGGCTGATAGACTCGAGTCAAGCACAAGAACTGTTGCGCGTCACGTAGGTGTGAGTCACTTGCGACCATACATTCCTATACAATAAATCATTGTTACAATGACCTGTACCTACCATTAAAGTGTGTACCATAAATTCGGGACCGCCCTGTATACGTCGTATCTTAAATAAATGCAACGAAACCAAAAGATTTTTTTTCCCATTGAGGCATTACGACTCGTCAATGATCTGTTCGATAAATCCACAAAGGATAGTTGACAAGGGAGCTAAAGAAACAATCTCGGCATTCGCGTAGAGCAGCGGTTCCCAACCTTTATTGGTAGACGACCCAATTTTAAGTAAAAAAATTTTCGCAACCCACCTAATATGAGAGTCTATCTAAGATCAGAATGGGAAATGTTGTATGACCTCGATACGCTATCGACTATCCTAGCCTACGAAAAGGCAAATTTTAGTACAAAGGATATACTATCAACAAAAACAAGGATTGATAATACATAAAACAACAAACATATTATAGATCAAGAGGCGGCTGCACAGACCATCATCTCATCAAGTTGCCTGCTGAAATTCCACGATTAGAAGTAACTCGATCAGCATATTAAAATGCAACTGGTTTGCCAAGTCGCTTTTCGGTGGAAACCAGCTGCAGACCTGATTTTAGTGGTTGATTGGTAGCTTAATCATTGTGTTTTACTGCACCCAAATGTATGAAAATATGGAAGACTGGGAGCAGGAAAACAGAATGGTAAACTTACCAGTCAACCACTGAAATGGGTTTTATAGGTGTTTTCCACCATGATATGACTTGGCACATCCGTGTCATTTTAATTTGCAAATCGAGTTTTAATTAATACTTGAATTTCAGCCGTCAAATCGATGAGGCAATGCTTTGTGCAGACGCCTCCCGCTTTTTTACAAAGATAATGAAAAATACGTTTAATTATTATAAAAACACAACTTTACAATCAGTGAGATTTCTGGCACTGGTGTTTGCTGACGAGGGCATCGATTAATTTTAACCTTAAGTAACTTTTTACACATAGTTTATTTCTGTATTAGTTTTTCAAAACCAATAATAGGCCTATATATTTTTGTGGTAAAAACCTCGATTTTTCCGCGACCCACTAATGGGTCGCAACCCATAGGTTGGGAACCCTGGCCTATAGTGATTTCACGGAACAAAGGGAATCTTGATTTCCGTATCGGGAGTTAAACTCTCATCGTAGGCCCTAAAATTTGCGCTCATCCTCCAGGTTCCCGAGATCGTGACACAACTCTGGTGTCTCTGATGGTGGAATATCGTGATATGTTTGATATCGCATCAAAAGCGATTAAGGGAGGTCCTTAAAAAGTTCGCACCGAGTCCGGAAATTAAAAGCAGCGCTCGGGTTAGGAATTCAAGAGGACATCTACCACATTCAGCCACCTGATTTGCTTCTCGTTCTTCGTTAAAATCTTCTTCAGCGTTCCAATTACCTTAATGAGCGGTAAAAAAAGCAAACAGAATCCATTCGAAAATACACAAACACAAAGAAACATATGAATTCTTAGACCCTTACCGCCATTAGTTGTAAGGATTAACGTCTTCACGGCAATTGAGATAATTATAACGTTCTTATTGCTACGAGAGAAATTAGTAACTTGCCATGTGCTTAATAACACTTGTTGCAATCATTTTTATGATACAATTTTAACATTTGCCTTGGTTTAAAATTGTAATACTGAATGGCAATGGCTGTATGTATTCATGTTTTGTTTTTTTATGGCGACTCCTTACGTGCTCGGCTGAATAGCTGAGTCATGGTAAATTGCACACCTGCCAATAAGAAGATCGATTCAATCTACTACAGTCGGTTCATTCGCATTATTGCCTTATTTATATGAGATTTAGGAGAAATTAGTCACAAATCATTTTCCGCATGCATAAAATTAGACTTATGACATTCGTCTATAGATCTGAGAAGGCAACTTATTCTGCTCTGGCTGGCTTTATAGCCATTTAGTTAGTTACGCCGCGCCACCCTTTAAGCTGGTGTTTGAGTCGGATAGTGAGCGCCCTGCTCTTCCGCCACTTGAGATGCTATCGCGTGTGAGCGGGCTCAAATGTCTGGCTACACTAGGGCCTCGAAATCTCACGCAACATCAAACTAAGCAACCCAAATGCACCGATATTATTAGCAGAGACAAAATTATGATTAGTGCAATGGGCGTGTGATAATGCCTTCTAGTGTTTTGCGATCAGTTGGTCATATTCGGCCGCAGTCGGCTAACCACTTACTTTTTGTTTAAATAGTTTCTTGATTTTTGAACTGTGCCACTGGCCCACTAATTTACTTTTGTACTGTATTGTGTACGTAACTAAACTAAGTGGATGATGAAATTGGTGATAATACTTGTGATAACAGTAAGAAACTGAAAACAGATACTTCAAACACAAAAAGAAAAGCTTTAATTATATTCAGACTTCTCAAAAATGGTTGTTGTTGTTGTTTTTGTGGCTTTTGTGGCTTTAGGGTACGTCGAAAGCGAGGTCATTAGCGCCCTTCAAAAACGGCAGTACATATTCAATAAAAGTGAAGTTTTTTCGAATATACATAAAATAATTTCTTTCATTTCTGTCCCTGCCACTTCTGTATTCGCAGAGAGTGCAGAGTGGATAGATGAAATCTTTGCTCAACTTAATAAAGTGGGAGCTCATCATGTATTTTAATTTAAATATAGACAGTACAGACACTGAGGAAGTTTTTAAGAAGAATAAGTATTTGCTGAATGTGTCAGAAGCAATGAAAAATTTGCGTTCAAACTTCAACAATAAACGTACTCTTTTCTATACAGTGTAATCTATTTTTGCCATCCCGAAACAGAAATGTTCTCTTATAGCTCAAGAAAAAGTGGCAACCTTAATCACAGCAGAACCGGCATACAAAGTTCGAACATTCCGCTGAGTGAAAATAGCGTTGTTAAATCGAAATCATTCTGCCTTATCCCTCGTCCACTAGTGAAATGGGGCATCCACAAATTACGTGAGGTGTTTTTCCGGATTTCTGGACCCCCTTCCCCCCTGGTGAGATTTCGTGAAAAGATCTGGACCCCCCCCCCCTCTGGTGAGATCTGGTCCGTGAGAATCCCCCCTACAAATCGCCCTGGAAACTTTTGTAGATTTTTTTTTTTTTTTTTTAGATCACAACCTAACTTGGCTCTAATGTCCCCAAATTTTTCGCAAAATCTCACGTGAGATTTCGCCGGACCTCCTCCCCCCTATTTCACCTCACGTAATTAATGGATGTCCCCAAATACCGCGAGGAGAACAGTTCTTTGAACTCAGCTGTACCTGACAACTGTGTTCATGTAAATCGGCGCTTAGTGTGGAACACAATTGGATTTAGAACTGTAACAGTTACAGGTTTATAGGGATCGAAAACTCTAGCAAGCCACACACTTTACGTCTTACGAATTGTTCAATATATTCCTGAAGATGGTGTCGGAGTACAGTGTCGCCGAAATACTGGGTCTAAATAAAAATTTAACTCTACTAGTTTCCCGATAAAAATAAATAAATAACGCCGAGAAAAATAATTATACAAGGCCGAAAAAAATACAATACCGAGAAAAACTTCGTTAATTTATGTAGTACATTGTTAGAAGGGAGAGGCCTAAACTAGATACAGACACAGTCAGGCCTACAATTCCGAAAGAAAAATCGGCCTGACTAATTAAGTCCCCATCCAGCCACGGAATAACTACTAACAGAGTAGTACGTCCTCACTTCACAAAAACTGAGTAATAATTTTGGGATTTAATTCAGACCTTTCGTACATTATCAAGTTATTATGTACCACCATCAGTACTAACCTACTGGGAAGGTGCTAGATTTTAAAAATTCATCCCACCTGCAAACTGCATGTGGTCACCAAGTAGGCGACCTTGAACACAAGGAAGCGAATGAAACATAGTATAAAGGCCGTATCAGTCTCGAGCTCGCTACAAACCTTTCGAGAGGGATGGTTCTGTGATCGAGACTAGCGGTACTGGATGTAGTACAAGCCATCGTTCGTATCCGAGTATCAAATGGAAAAGACTACTCGTCGACAGAGGATCACACTGCTGGGCAGTGTGAGGGCTTGGCTTAGTGCTGTCGTGTGCTTTTCCCTGTTGCCGCTGACTGATGTGGCAGCCTGCTTTCGTGTCGGTGTCTGTTGGCCCCCCTGACCGCGACGACGTTCGCCGACCTTCCGGTGCGGGCAGCCAGCGGCCACTTCCGGTAGACACACCTGCCCCGTCCGCAGCTGTCGCCAGAGTGACGCGAGAACACCTTCTATCTCTCACCAGCCCACGAGTCAGTCGGTATGTAACAGCATAGTCGCCAGAACTCGCTGGACAAGGACATCAGGGGTCAGTAGATCGTCGACTTCTACAACTGCCTATTTCTTAAGGTCTCAAAATTAAAACGCACCATCATTTTACGTCTGACCTATAATACTCTTCTTCTACGAATGAGGGATGTTTTACCCGCCATGGAAACGTCTGGGAAGATGAACTGGGTGGTTTCCCGTTGCCTGTCCAATGTGATTGTTGTATGTGTGGGTGACTGTGGCAGTGTTTGCGTTTACGGTGTAGAATATAGTAATAAATACTGAAAATAATAATTATTGATGAAACTGATATAGAGCGCACGCTCCGGTGGCAATCTTCCTACACAACCCTCTTTCTCCTTTCCTCTTCCAACCTACTTTTGCCCTCTACTAATTTTTACTTTAAATTATTTCAGCATTTCTAGTCAATTACTGCATCATTTCTCTTGGTAATTTACTCTCTTCGTACTTACACTCTTTCCTACGAAAGAAAATTTTCCCACACCCTTATGCCTGAAATCAACTGGCAGCTTGTGGTCATGGTCATCTTTACCCTTCCACGCACATCTCTTAATTTTCCCACCAATATCTTCCCATGCTTCATCAACAATATATGCCTTGTACACTCGCATGACTCTCTTCCACTCCTTTATCATATTAGTTTCCCATTGTGTTCTGCGGTAATTTCTAAAGACAAATGTAGCAGTCCTTCTCTGCACTGCCTCCATCTTCTGTGTTTGATGCCCGAAATGTGAGTCCCATACTACACCACCATATTCCAGAGATCATGTGACCAAAATCTTGTACCCCATTTCCCTTACTTATCTAGTGCATCCCATCATCACTCTTTCCAACAGGTGAAGTATTTCGAACCCTTTCCCTACTACCTGTCCAATGTGTCCTGCCCTGTTAAGTCTGCTATTAAATATTATGCCGAGGTGTTTACATTTCGAGTCTTCAATAAGTATATCTTCCCTTGTTTGTTCTCAGGTTGACTGATGAAAGAGAAGAGAGGGTGAATTCCAGTGTCGGCTTAACGTCCCCCTCCAACGAATGAATCACCATCTAGTGCCGTTTGCCCTCATTCTATACACAATGTGGAGAAGTTAATGATTTAATTCAGGACTTTAATGGAACTGTATACCACCATCTCTCTTACCCTGCAAACCATAACGTGATGGAGTGGTTAAACCGCTTCAACCTCACACTAGTTATTTTGTGTATTAATAGCCCATTCTTGTTGTTTAGCTGTGCAAAAAAGTAGGAAAAAATCGATAAAGGGTTTGTTGTGTGAATAACTGTATATTAAAGTTGTAATCATCTAAAAGTGGTGGTGGCAGTTGGCTAAAGGAACAGGAAATACACAAAGACCTCATTTCAGCCACAAAGAAAACATTTAATTCTCCCAAAGAATTGAGCAAGTAAAAAGTCTCTTCTTGAAGACTTCATCCTGTATGGGCTGTGTACATTATCTACTTTTCACAAATCTGATTTTTTTTTTTTATTGCTTAGAGCTTCACGCCTAGTCTAGGTCTTTAGGACTAATGGGAAGGAACGAGAAGGAATTAGCCCTGGTTTTTTGAATGAACCATTTCGGCATTTACCTGAAGACATTTTGGAAGCCAAGTAAAACCGAATTCTGAATCATCCAACGAGGATTCTAACGCAGGCATCCTCCAGAATACTAGGCAAAATTGTTGCCACTCAACCACCACTGTAACTTGGCTTCCATTACATGAAGCCTATGGCACAATTAACATTTCTGTGCAAATTTGACTCATACGGTTCGTTAAACACAGTCACGTACGTACAGTTTATTCTTATTTGACAACTAGAGAAAAATTACACTGCAGAATAAATATGGATGTACATTTGTAAGGTACTCTTTTTCTCTTGTTCGTGATTTAAATATGGTAATGCAAATCCCAACTGCTGTTATTCTCACAAAGGCAGTTAGAGACGAAAGATCCGTACCAACGGAAAATATCTCGTCGCAAAACATATTTTACGAAATACATTCTATATCGATATATTATCCAACGATATTGCTTTACACAATATTGAAATATACCCACAAAGATTTTTGACTGTCATACGAATCTGCCCAATAAACGTGCGGCTCATGGTGCATTGTGACAGTAATGAAACAAAACAAAATATATTGTTTTACGACTTCACGATTATAAACTTTGCTGTAACATTCCTGGACACCTACTAATATACCGAGAGTGGTGGTGTAACGGTTAGCGTTCTGGCCTCGCATTCGGGAGGACGGTGGTTCGAATCCCCGTCCGGGCATCCAGATTTGGATTTTCCATGGTTTCCCAAATCACTCCAGGCAAATACCGGGATGCTTCCTTCAAAATGCTATGGCCGAATTCCTTCCCATTCCTTGACCCAATACTTTCCCGTCTCTAAAGACCTCTCTGTTAAGAGACGTTAAGCAGTTAAAAAACCTACTAATAAACAGGTAAAGGTGAATGAACGTTTACATTTTGATGAGAGAAAGGTGTATTTTTGTTTTGTTTTGGCGTTTGACGTCGACATCGAGGTAATTAGAGACTGGGAAGGTTGGGGGAAAGGAATACGATCTTGATCTTTCGAAGGAACCATCCCAGCTTTCTCCTGGAGTGATATCTGGAATCCATTGAAAACCGAAATCCGGATGGCTGGACGAGGATTTATTCCAACGTCCTACCTAATGCCAGCCCGTGCGTTATCATTCACCTAACGGAAATGGTGTAATCACACTTCTTTACCAGTTGTAACGAACAAGCCGTATTAAAAGTACCTGAGACGAAGATTATGTACGTCTAGGAAGTGAATGGGCTAGGACGTGGTTTCGAACGTTAGTGGTGCCGTCCAGATTTATAATTTTCTCAACATCTAAGAGCCGTTAAGCACTCAGTAACGTTGTCGCAACTAAAATAATTTGCCTCATCTGCTTTTCTCCCAGTTTCGAATCATTCGTGTTACGCGGCCCGTCACAGAAACGAGCTCCAAGGAAAGCTCACCGGGTATTGGGGCGTAGACCACGAGGCAACCTAACAGGAACGTGGACATCCAGACTGCTTTATGAAAGCGTTTGTTTTGGAACTAGCGAACCAACACCCCGGACAGCAGCCAGAATTGACGCTAACAGGGACCAGTCGAGAAGGAATAGACCAGCTGGTCTCCCAACTCACGGAACACATCTCATTAATGGCTCTCCGTGTCTCGGTACTTCACGCAGATGGACAGGAAGATTATTTTTTAAATGAAAGCTTCTTTGGCTTCGGTAGAAAAAAATTATCAGCATTAGAGAGCGCCTATAAACCATGTAGCTCCATTTTGCCCTAATTTAAACACCCCCACGTAGCCCGACGTGGCTTTTGCCTCTACCCCCCCCCCCCTTTCTTTCACGTAGCTTCTTCCCCCTATGGATTCCAGAAGAAATTTTGTTTGTTTTCTCTTGTTACACTATCGTAAATTACATACGGAGATAATTAAATGACGGAAATAAATATTTACATGATGTTGAGTGTTCTGTACCTCATTTTAATTGTGAAAAATAAAATGTATGAAACGCTACGTGGCCAGGCCCGGACACCCCCCCCCCTTTTCCACGTAGCCCAGCGTAGCTTTCCAGCCAAACCCTCCCCCCCTTTTAGACTGAGCCACGTAGTTTTTGGACGCTCCCTTTCGCGCTAAGCGAGTATGCACCGCAACGTTCCGCGCATGCGTACTTAAGGTTCTGTTCATGCGCACTTAACGATAATTTCATGCAAGGAGTTAACTTGCAAAAGTTGTGTCTGCTGTCACTCATGATTTTTTTAAGTGATTTACGTCTCTCAACAGCCAGGTCTTTAGAGATGGGAAATGATGGGGGCAAGGCATTGGAAGGAATTCGGCCATTTCCTTTTTAAGGAAGCATCCCGGCATTTGCCTGGAGTTATTTGGGAAACCATGGAAAACCCAAATCTGGATGCCCGGACGGGGATTCGAAGCACCGAGCTCCCGAATGCGAGGCCAGAACGCTATCCGTTACACCACCACGCTCGGTGTGTCACTCATGTTAAACACTGGATAATATTAAATGTCAAATATAAATTTCAGTTACCATAAACCTTTGATGATGATGAAAGAATGAAACATTTGTATAAAATCTTCTCGAGCTTTCCACCGGGAGGGCGCGTCAGTAAGAGGCGACGTTTCGGAGCCTGACTCTGGCTCCATCTTCCGGCGAAGTGTAGGGTTCCGGAAGAGACCCTACCCTTTCCCGCTTTCTGTGCACTGAGAGGTCCCCGACGTACGTGACTGATGTCACCTGGCAACCGGAGGCATTATAAGCGCGGACTCTTCCGGGACCCGACGCTTCGCCGGAAGATAGAGCCACAGTCAGACTCCGAAGCGTCGCCTCTTACTGACGCACTCTCCCAGTGGAAAGCTCGAGAAGATTTTATACAAATAAACCTTTGATAACAAAGGTTGATGATACTGATTCGAAAAGGGTTTCCTTTAATATTCAGGACATACGGGACACTACAATTATGTTAATCGATAATTTCATATCCATAGTGAGATAATGATAAATGAAAAACAGAATGGTATCCCCTCTGATGTTTCAAGCTAATTATGAAATTAATGGAGAAGCTTACGATTTGCGGACTGTCTGGTGAGTAGTAACATGTCTTTTGTACGATAAATTTTATTTCGCTTGTATACTAGTTCTTGAGGCTGAACTTGAAGGCCGTCCCACGATTCGCCCTAGCTGGAAACCATGCAAAAATCGTCATCACAACTATCTGTACAGCAGCTGTGATAATGGAACCTGGCTCCATTGGACCTGTCAGAATTCAATATTAAGGGTATTTAAAACGCACGGCCTAACTGGTGTGTTGAATACTTACCAGAAGAGAACAACTAACACTGGTACTGTCTTCTCTAGTTTTACTTTTTCACATCGTCAATGGGAAGATTTCGGAGTATCGTTGAAACGATAGCACAAGTTGACATCCCGCCGCATATCTACCGGCCATCTTTACTATTTTCTCAGTTAGCTACGTGAATATTGGGAAGATCTCCTATTTTTGTTTTAAAATAGTCTTCTCAGGAAGAAAAAACGGAATACAGCAGCCTGTTCGTGGCTACACGCTGAAAATCGCTTCCTCCCCTTGGCTTAAGCTTAACAACTTCAGCGACCGATGAAAGATTAAAATTTAGAACAAAGAAAAATAAACACCATACTGACGGGAGTAATATGAAAATTCGAATGATTTTTCACTGTTATGAAGTGATCGATCTGATTCAGTTCTACATTTTCTAGCTGAAATTGTTGTGTAATAATTTTGGTCTTTTAATTCTACAACTTTTGTGACTGAGCTTAGTTTCTCAGAAATGTTTATGAAATATTTGACTGATAACCTGTAAACAAATTTTATTATTATCTACGAAAGAGAACATGGAATTATATATATATATATATAATATTGGCCTGTTTACGCAATGCTATGTAGAATAACAAAATATTATGGAATGCATATACAAATGTGAAGGGACGATTTCAAACATTCATCTAGAATGTAATATAGTGAATAAAACATTGATCAGTAAGTTCGAACTCGAAAATTCATTTCAAAGCTGCTGGAATGGCGAATGGAAATAAAAGATTCGATTTTTCTGTTGTAATCTGAAGGTTATACCTGAACTACTAGTGTAAGCTTTTAATGAATAACTTCTAGCAATCACTAAAACCTGGGTGTGTTATACATAATTGGGAGAAACATATCGTCAACAACATTTAAGAATATTTCTCAGACGGTTATTAAACCTTCAATCGACCATAAAACGAATAAAATTGGTTATATGTGTTTTTTCCTTCCCTACGCAATGTCCAAACATCAACAGATCACCTACCAGGCTTAGTCTAATGAAGGCAACAGTAACAAATACTCTTGAACCAAGACTTGTGGGTGAGAGGTAACGCTCTCGTATCGCATTCAGAAAGATGCAGGTTCGAATCCCCGTCCCGCCAGCCAGAGGTTTGTTTCTATGATTTCACGAAAATATTCCAGGCTAATGCTGGTATCTTAATAAGGTCATAGCCTAATTCCTTCCCGTTCCTGGCCCACATTCTTCTTCCGCCTCTAATGACCTCGACATTGACGAGGCGTAAATAGTTAAGCAAGACAAAAAGTTGTTCTTGAAGTGTATAAGATTGTATCAAGTATTCTAACTTTCTGCTAGCAGTCTTATAATAATCACAGATTGTAATTTAAATACTTGGGCCGATATTCCTATTGGGAACACTGAATATTTGTTACCTGCCAGTATAGCTACACCGAGCCAGTTTCAAATCTGACAAACTAGTGTACCAGCCTTCCCGACTACGGTTTTTAGTCGGTTTTCCACAACTATCTATGCGAATGCTGGTACGAGTAACGGGTACTTTATTAGAAATATCCCTCAGTTCTTTATTAATTGCAATATTACGGGATTTATCATGCAGAGGAAGGATATAAGTTGACCCCGAAAAGACAGCAGATGAGTCTGGGGTCGAATTTCGTTATCGTGAGGTCACGTGAGTCTGCGTGATGAAGGTAGGGCAGTGCAATGTTAAAGTTGCATTAGGTGTGGAAAAAAGTCTTTTTATTTAGTCAATATTTCCGTCAGTAGAAGTGCGTAGTTCTACTAACTCTTCTAATTTCCTGATTTAAGTTGTTTTGTCCGCCGCGACCGGTTTTTAATGAAGAATGACTCTTGTATGCCTGACAGCTTGTTCTAGAATCTGCATATTTGGCGAAGAGTCCGATAATACACATGGTCAAAGCGGTTCGCTAGCTAGGTTATGTTGGAGAGTGTTTGATAAAAAAAAAAAAAGAAATCTTCAATAAATTCGAAATATATTCTATCATTTCGCAGAAATGTTTTTAGAATTATCTTTTGCTAAATAGTTAAGTCTTTATCATACCTGCAATCTGTAAGTGTTGAACTATTACATGAAAATTGTAAACTTGAACATTTTCAGAGCACCTCCACCAGGTTGTGCGTAATATAAACAGCGCAACCGCAAACCGAACCACGGAACGTGGTGAGTGAGAGGAAACACTGTGACCTCGGATTCGGGAGGACTCGGTTCGAATCACCGTCCAGTCATCCAGATTTGGGTTTTCCATGGTTTCCCAAATCACTCCAGGCTAATGCCGGATGCTTCCTTCAAAAGGCCATGGCCGAATTCCTTCCCATTCCTTCCCCCATCCTTGCCCCCCATCCTTTCCCGTCTCTAAAGACCTCGCTGTTGAGAGACGTAAAGCAGTTAAAAAAAATATCTAATAACCTCGAAGTCGACGAGGCGTAAAGAAATAAGTAAAAAAAAAAAAAAAAAATGGATGATGTGTCCCGAATGTCACAAGCCCGCTTCAAATTCAGAATTGACATTCATCACGCAGATCAGTCTACAAGTTTCACAAATAAATGAACGCGTGGTGGAATACAGTAGATCCTCCCGGCAAACAAGCGAAAAAAAAATTGAAATACTTGGTCACCGCTAATCTAGAGGGGAGTGAAGTTGGTGGCTACATTTAAAAATTACGTATATTATAGATACTAATTTATTAATCTCAGAACAATAAATTTAGAGAATTTCACTTTTTTGCCTCAGTCCATCGGATAATTTTTAAGTTCTTGCTTAGGTGATTCTATTCTCTGTAATAGTGAAAACGTTTCATCCTGCCTCAGGTTTAACTGCAAACTGTTAAAATTAACACTATGTTTGTTTTTGTGGTGTATTGTCATTACACTCATTTTTTTGCTGTATTTATTTCTCATAGCTAACAGATTTATTCAATATTTATCACTAAAGTATTTTATTCACATTACTACGTATTTATGATGTATCCGATGTTCACTCCACAATGGCAACTGACAGTGTGTACAAAACGACGACAAATCGTTTATGTAGAGTTTGTGCAAACCAGCATGAGTTAGTCACACCTGAGAGATCTTTGAACGCTATAGCTTGTAGATTCATTGAGATTGATTGTGATGCAAATTGCTGCACCATCAGATATAACAGAAGATCATTGTGCTATCTGCTATTAATTAAATTTTCCAGGCATGTGTAAGATACTTCTAAATTAGTGTTCTTATGGGGAAGGGTGTAATTATGTAACTAGTATCACATATATTACTGAAGATTCCAGACAGACGAATACTAAATGATGAAAGTCTGCTAGAAATATTCCCTTTTTTTCTTTCTTTTTTTTAAAAAAAAAAAAAATTAAGTTGAAGTTTCTTAACGCATTAAACGAAAAAAACTTTTCTCATCAGGGATGCGCTAATAGCAAGAACTCAAGCTATGCAGAATTATTTCTTATTCGCGAAACTCTGATTTAATGCTTGCCCGCCTTCCGTCTGACAGGGTAACTGAAATCAAGAAGTATTGCTAAGTGTAATTACTGTTCGCGAGTATAATGAATAGCGCCATAACCAAGGAAGCGGAGGACCGTAAACTGCGCAGCTTTATCTACAAATTGTTGATTAAAAAATGTCTGTGGAAACTGAACTGATAAAAGTTACGACTGTAAAATTAATACGCAATCGGAACTTAATATAGGCAGTGTGAAAATTATTGAGGGTATATGAAAATTTCTCGAAGAAAATTATTAAATCGTATACAGGACGAAGCTGTTTGAATTTAGGTACTCTAAGGGCAGTTCACAGTATATTTTATTTTTGTATTAATTCGTAAAATATGCTTAAAACACCAGTTTCATTTATAACACTGCAACGATTTGACCATATTTTTACTGTGTAAAATCTCAAGTTTGTACACTAGAGATGTTTAATCACCAACAATACTCTCTCGAAAGTCTGACAAAGTAGTAATAGGTTAAATAAAGAAACTTCCTCCGAGGCCTTGACAATAACTGGGGATCTTGAATATTTTTTTCTATGTCCTTTTTCAGAGAAAATAAAAATCTCTTTCACTGTCATCCTCTGGCTCCGTATTCAAATAAAACAAAACATTCCAAGTACTCATATTCACTCATACGCTTTACTGCCCCCATGCTCTTTTTTATTCTGTGCATTAACCTGATGGCTACAGAGAAAACTGCTGCGGAACAAACAGTTCCTTCCAACCCAAAGGACACATCTTTTTTCAAAGAGCGGAATGCAGGATTGTTCTCTGGTTGTCTTTGTTCTCATATGGAGAGCTGTTATTAACGGACCGGTATTACAAAATTCGTCTTCATATGCAGGTTTATGGTTCCACTTAGTATCTGATTCAGGTTAAATGAAGCTTAGAAAGGCCATTTTACATTTGTCGTTTTTATTATATATAAAATGTCTCATTTAGTTCTTCATTTAGACGTGCCTAATTTTCGTGGAGGACTCTTCTGATGAAAACAGGTTCAGCCTCGAAATCTATTCGCAATAATGAAATTACTTCAGCTGTCTCAGTGAACAATCTTGCATAATTTAAATTATATTTCAAAGTATATTTCCGGTGTAAAATTTACAGCAACAATTTAAACTGATTTACATCTCTCAACAACCAAAACGGCGTGATAACCAAACAATTTACAGTACAAGAAAAAAAGGGGAACAAATCACAAAAATTCGGCACTATTGAATTCTTGATATGTGTAGATTTGTCCTAGAACCTAAAATGAACTGAAATATCTAAATACGCTCCAAATGTTACAAAAAATTAAAATTCATTACAGTATTAACATTGGTAACAATGGATATTATACCAAGAACAGTAGTCTGACGTTTTATTTCTTGCTCCCCCCCTTTTTTAAAAAAAAAAAAAAGCAAGGAGGAAATGTAGGTGTAGCAAACAACCATTATCTGAATGATCTGTCTGGCCACCAGATTTTGATTTCCATGGATTCCAGACAGCACTCTAGTAAAATGATGGGATTGTTCCCATGTACATATCTTTTTATTTGCTTATGGTTTTGTGCCTCGGTCGATGTCTAGGTCATTAAAGGCGGGAAAGGACTTGGGGGGGAGCAACGATGAAGAATTATGTCGTGGCCTTTTGAAGGAACTATTCCGGAATGATTCATGTGAAATCAATTACAACCCAAATCCGGATGGTCGGACGGGGATTCAAGCCTGCGTCCTCCAAATGCGAGGCCAGAGTGTTACCGCTCACCCATCACGCTCGAGCGTGATATCTTATTGCTATGATGCACACAAGACATTGTTCCCGAGGACTACCTATGTTAACCGCATGTATCAGGACATCGTCACTGCACCCTAGAGATATGAAAAAGTTGCTGTCAAGGACCACGAGTCAAGATTCACATTGTAAGGGTACGAGTATGGCGATATCACCACGAAGCTATGGATCATTCTTGCCAGAAGACTATAGTTAAGTTTTAGAGGTGTTTGGGTACTGAAATGGGATCGCTGGTACGTGCCACATCATTATCACTGGTCAATGTAGCCTGGATATCTTTGGCAATCATAATCATGGAGGAAGGAAATATATGGAGGAGAAATGACGTTCAATCGGTGACGCCGGGATCCTACTGCGCATGCGCGGTGGTTATAGCGGACCGAGCTCAAAACATTGCATTTTCACATTGTGCTCCATGTAGTAAAAATTTGATTTTGTAATAGTTCTAATTTTTTTATAATGCCAGCTTGTGTTGCTTTCGGGTGCACAAATATGACAGATAGGAAAATACCTCGAATATCATTTCATTTGTAAGTTGCATTCTAATTATTTTTATTGAAATGTTCAATAGTTTTCAGTCAGACTAGCTACTACCATTAAAGATTTATTCATAACTCTCAAATGGATGACTTTGTTTTCAAATATTTGTTGGTGTAGTGCAGCCAATCGGCATACCTTACCATTTTGCACATCATAGTCTACCATTACTTTATACGAGTGTTGTAAAGTCTAATTTAAGTGGGTCATGTTTACATCGTGATTGAGTTGTGCATTCTTTCGTTACGTTTGCAGTTTCTACTGAAGTGTGGGATGAAATTAATTGTGATAAATTGTGCTTTGCGAAATAGGAATCGTGATGAAGGGAACAATGTCGTTATACGAAATGTAGTTCGCGATGCAAAGTTATGTGTGTGTCTACAAAGTTTGTTTTTGTACCAAATTATGTCCTGTATGCTCCAAGCATCACTGTAATCACCAGGCTGTCGTAGTTTGATGCTTGATTATTATGTAGCTCGAAGAGACAAGTTGAAAATCAAGAGCACCATTTTTTGATATCTCCCTTAGTTCTCGGAATATCGACTAACAAAAATTTGTTATAGGTATAGTGTAGTTATAATTCCTTGTGCTTTTGGTGACATTTTTATTCTGTTCTATGCCCCATTTCAATGTAAAAACAAGCGGCAGTAAAATAGGAAAACACACACTCTGCATGTGCAGCATGTAATTCATTGTGGTTAGGACGGAATTATTTTTTGGTCCAGGCCGCATCTCCACCTCACGTCCACAATTTGGAGACTCTATATCCCAAAGAGTAAGCGAGATATTGAAAAATGTTTACTCTTTATTTTCGATTTTTTTCGTCATGTTACATTAGAATCAATTATCAAATTTGACTTTTGCGAAAGTTTTCTTCTGCATTTCATTCAAAAACACCTCACCTTTGAGACGGTATATCACGATAACTAAGCGAAATACCGAAAATTTGTATTCTTCGTTATCTTTTCTTCTCGTTGTGTTACGTAAGAATCCATTATCAAATTTGATTGTGGTTAATTTTTTTCTGAATTTTAACCAAGAACACCTCACCTTTGAGAAAGTATATCTCGAGAATTAAGCGAGATATCAAAAAAGATTATTCTTCATTTTTTATTTGTTTTGTCGACTAACATAATAATCCATCATCAAATTGTGGCTCCACGGTTATGGTAGTGTTCTCTGGATATATTTGGACATGTTTCCGGTGATTCTTGGGTAGGGTAATATGGCGTCCCTCCCTCCCCACCTCTCTCCACCCGGCGTCACTTCAGTGCATGGTGAAGGTCCCTTGCGTCGCCTCCATATATTCCTTCTTCCATGATCATAATATGCTCCCATTTTTTTTTTGTCTGTGAAGACGTTTTCCTTCAACAATGCAATGCACTCTGTAATCGCTCTAGCAATGTATCCCAATGTTTTAATGATCTCTCCACTAGCTTCCCTTGCCAGAAGAATCACCTCAGTTCCTCCACACACGTTTGATGCCACCGGAAGAGATGTTTTAACCTCAGAAATGAGAGAGATTTTCAGCCTTCTGTAAAATTATTACTAACCCCCAATAATTTTGTTATTATTATTAATAATGAATTAAGTAATATTTATTAATTATAATTCTGCTGAGTAAGTGTATTAATGTTTGTAACATGATTTGTTGTATTGTTGGGTTTGCACAGTCTGTAGTTTGTTTCGTAACTGGGGTAGCATAGTGTTATATTTAAGTAACTAAACGCTATCTAGCACAGCTCCCATTGTCGCCAGGCAGGGCCCGAGGCAGAATGTGTGTGTCGCGGGGCTTGGAGAAGGTTGTATTCCCAGAGCATAGCATCTTCGTACAGAAGTTAAATAGCCTGTGAAATGTATGGGAAACTTGTGTCAACGTAACATATCTTAGAAGTTGTGTCAATAAAGGTTATTAAATTCAATAATATTTCTACCACTCAATTTATTTATCCAAACTAACCATGGGCGCCGGCAGGATTGCTTCTAGGGGGGTGCACCAGGGCTGCATTGGTGCCCCCCCCCCCCTATCGGCTCAAAAATTTCCGGGCTGGGCGACCTTTTTTTTTAGCTCTACTACTGCCCAGACGGTGATCCGGGATGTAGGGGGGTGCACCAGGGCTGCATTGGTGCCCCTCCCCCCCTATCGGCCCAAAAATTTCCGGGCTGGGCGACTTTTTTTAGCTCTACTACTGCCCAGACGGCGACCCGGGATGTCAGGGGGGTGCAAGTGCACCCCCTTGCACCCCCCTCCCGGCGCCCATGAAACTAACGCCTTGCTTGTGTTGAAAGAGGAGAATTTGGACCGATCTCCTCTAAATAACACGCCGTTGTCCAATGTCAGGACAGCTTAAATATGGCTATCACTTAAGAATAAGTTCACATTTTGGCGAACCACGTCAGGAGAGCTCACAGTTAGTGTATCCATATTGCTTCCCAAGGCTTTCACCTTCCAGGCTGACGTGAATAACCACAGTCATCAAGACAAAATGTAGTACTACAAGATGCTAGACTGGTAACAATAATTCAATTGTCCTTCAGGGAAATAAATAAATGGTTACTATATTCTTTTGTTCAATGTACGATGGAGATTGCTGCAAGTGTTAATTGGATTTTGTGTCAGTTAAGTGGTTTTTTTTAACTGCTATAGGTTGATGATGGAAAATTTCAAACCGTAAAATTGACTTGTTTTCCGCTATTGAAGTCGGACGAATATGAATTAAAGTATTTTTTTTTTCCCTAGTGGCTTAGTTATTTTTCAGTTTGACTATGTTATTATTGTTCTTTTTCCACAGACAGAAGTTTTTTGTGACGATCGGGGTAGCATTAGTTTAGTCTGTAAGAATGTATTACATAGAACATCTTTGGTCCGGCGCAGTCGGACAGTTGTGTTTGCGCGGTGACGATCGCTCGCCGTCCGAGCGAGGCAAACGTTATTGTTAGACTGCGCAAGCAATAATAATTTGTAGGAGTAATGTAAAATGGAAACGTGTAATGTCGTGGTTCATTGAAAGAAGTATTAAATTTAACGTATGTGATCAGAACGGTGTATTTTCTTTATTAATATAATAATACCTTCCTATTAACTCATGGGTATATTTTAGATACTCTAGTAATATAGAAACTTAACGAACTGTCGAATCGCGGGTGTTAGGGTTGGTTATAGGCCCAAACCACCCAAAAAACGCTGTACCTTCCTTTAATGTGGGGTCTAATTAGTTTACGACAGATGTATCAATGCAAGAAATAAGCAGGTATAGTTTGCAATATAATAGGCGACGCCTACCAGGGTCAGTTAACAGGATCCTTATTTAAACGGGGACAGTTCGCATAGTTTACCATAAAGGAGGCTGCTTGGTGGTAATTCAGTCTCCAATTAACGGTCATGAAAGTTCAACGCATACAGTGTACAGCGTTATGTACAAGTGGCCATTGTAGATTGTTCAATAACAGAACATGGGAGATAAAGGGCTTTAACGTGTAAAGAGAGACTGTGGTGTTTGGAATAGTTTGCGTGTCGCCTGACGCGGGTGTGCTATCTGATTGGGAGATGGAGTGTTCGTGCCATTTAATGTGTGCTCACTGGTCCGCTATGGAGTTTGCCGCCAATCACCAAACACGGCGAGCATTCAAACAGAACGATCGCCGCGCTGTCTGTCTGCGGCAAATGGAACCCGCGGCCCGTCTCTAATTAGCACGCTCTGTGTGCGATCTCATCTCGCAACCAGACCCAAATTGCGGGCCCTACAGATTAAATGTCAGATCATCGGAAAGACCGCTCTCTATATCGTATCCGCAACTGGAAACCGTTAGCCGTATTACCTGCCTAAAAACCAAAACAACAAACTGGACGTGTAAAGATGTAACGTCCCAAATTGATTGATGAACATACGGCAAATGTAGGGCAGCATAGTTTCTGTACGGAGATACAATTAAAATCGGGCAAATGCAAGTTGAGCTTCGCACAACTGGAGATCTGTAATGCAAACTTTCACGCACGAGCTGTGTTAAGGTCATTAGAGTCGGGAGTCGGTTATAATAAACAGCGTTGCCCGACACATTTTCAGGTTAGGTTGCGGAATCTGCTTGACACGGCTCCGATGTCGCATCGTGTTCCACTTTCATTGCTCGTAGAACATTTCAGCTTATATCAAATTTGTTAAATAAATACATTGGATAAAGGAAGGAAGGAAAGAAGGGAAGGTAGGGACGAAAGGGAAGGAAAGAAGGAAGGGTAAAGAGGAAAGGGAAGAAAATAACGAAGGGAGAGAAGCGAACGGAAGGGAGAGAAGCGACTGGAAGGAAGGGAAGAAATAAGGGAAGGAAAAGAAGGGAAGGGGAAAGAATGAAGGGAAAGAAAGAAGGAAGGTAAGGGAAGGAAAGGAAAGGGAATGGAAGGAAAGGGAAGGAAAGAATGAAGGGAAGGGAGGGAAGTGACTGGAAAGGAAGGGATATGAAGGGAAGGTAAAGGAAAGGAAGGTAATTATTTTTTTTTTTACTGCTTAACGTCTCATAACAGCGAGGTCTTTAGAGACGGGAAAGGATGGGGGGCAAGGAATGGGAAGGAATTTTGCCATGGCCTTTTAAAGGCCTTTTGCCCGTAATGATCTGGGAAAGCATGGAAAATCCAAATCTGGATGCCCGGACGGGGATTCGAACCGTCGTCCTCCCGAATGCGAGGACAGAACGCTAACCGTAACACCACCACGCTCGGTGGGAAGGTAACAAGGAAGGGAATGGAAGAAGCAAGGGAAGGGAAGAAGCAAGGGGAGAGAAGAAGGAAGGGAAGATATGAAGGAAGGGAAGATATGAATGAAAGAGAAGGAATGAAGAAAGAGAAGGGAATGAAGAGTGTATCGTTTTGCTTTATGCCATGAACATTCCTTAGGAAATTTAAGAAAAAAACATATGCAATCTGTAAATAGAGAGAGAGAGAGAAAGAGAGAGAGAATGTGAGTGTAGCACTGTGCATTTTGCCTGGTCCCGTCATGTTCGTCGTGTGTGCAGCTCTGTACATTTCTCGTGGTCCCCTGTGCCGTTTGCTCGACTTTGTTTTAATGTGTCCGCCCCTGCATTAGCAGAGCTGTGCGTAGGGAGTTTAGTGAAGCCCTGCGAGTATGTGGGGGGCAGGCCTGCCGTCCGGTGGAACCTGACGCCAGCCTTAAAATCACCGCACAGCCTCTGCCAGCTGCCTGGACTTCACTCGGAAATCCCTACAACACATCTCACAAACAATCACGTACTGTTCAGTTGAAACGTAACGATAGTGTCCATCCCAAAGAGCTGAGGTATTTTGCTCCCAAAAACACGCAGAATATCTGGATTACTATGTATTGCAAGACAACCGCTTAAATTTGTACTATTAGATTGTGTTTTTCTTTTAACTCGAGTTATTTCAGAGTTCTAGTTAACATCAGAGAATAAAGAAAGAAGATATATTTCAGAAGGTTGGTGGAGAATCTTTGGCGCAGAAATAAGTGAACAACAACGGGGAAAAAATGCTTGTAGCACGTTAGGGAGGCGCATGAAGGTAAAATCGTGAACAACAATACAGATATTTTATTTGGTAACTATAAAGCAGATCTTTGTAAAATGAAATAGTATTCACGCGTGAATGAGAGTATTGTCAAATCGAGAGTAATTTGAAATAAAATGGAAGTTTATCTTACAATCGTACATCAAGAGAGAATAATTGCGTATAGCACATTTTTTTTTTATAACTCAGTATAAAAAATAACGAGCGTATGTTGATTTCTAAAGCATTCTTACATTGCAGAAAATGAAGCAGATACGCAGCTTTAATGGTAATATCCCTTTTGGAGAAGAATATAAGCAACTAGCAGAGAACCCGGCGTTGCCCGGTTTAATTGGGATTTATATACCCGTCTACCATTTTTATATTTTCGATGTTAATCATGCGTACCAAGTTTCATTAATCTGGCACCAGTCATTTCAAGACGTAAAGTAAACATTGATATACCCGAAAAATTCCCAGAACGGGGTGAATTGGATGCTGTTATACGGAATGTCAGTTAACATGTTGGTACAGGCTGCGATTCAACTTAATCACATCTGTTGCTGCTCCATAATCAAAACATGTACACACTATCATTATTCTTGGCCGCCACTGAAAAAATTTATCACTCTTATCTTGCACAATCATACATTAATGTCATCCTAAGAAACAGTAACACAATACTGGCTCGTCAGTATTTTTCAGCGGCGGCCAAGAATAATGATAAATTGTGTACCATCCGCGTATTAATATATACAACATACATAAATCTTTATCTGTAATATATGTTTGTTACGCCAGCACGCAAAAAATACAGATTTTTAATGGGTTTTCACAACTTGAATGCTTGGGGTCCAAGTTAAAATCTAACTTAAATGTTGAGGAATTATGACACGACTATTTTATGAATACTAGACGACCCGTGCGAAATTTTCGCGAATAAAATGCGATGAATAATGAGGTTGAATGCTTGTATTATAATGAAAAGTAGAACCGTATTTTTGTAGCATATATTTATTTTTTTAGTGTAATAGGTACGCATCAAAATACTCACAACATATTACGAAACAGTTAGGGAAGTTTAAAACACTCTGTATTTATGACCAACTGTCACTGACCTTAACAGAATACAACCAACCTGAACAAAATACACAAAACATATCAACATCTCTGCAATATTTGTTGCTGTGCGAATAAAATGTTTACATTGGAATTGTATAGAAAAACGAAAGTGTTTCCATAACAGAAAAAAATATACGAAAAGCTACTTATTGAATTTAAAAATGTTTCTTGATATCTCTGTGATATCTGCTGCTGCAATCTCGGGACTGAACTTTCTCATACGCGCTACCACTTAAAGCACCGAATTCCGAAAAATTCTTTCTTAATTTATGATTTTACCTAACTGGATACCATAATCTTTAAAACGATATGATATTTATCGATTTCTGCTAAGTATCGAAGTAGATAAATGGCTTGACATAAAAAAAAAAGCACGCTGTAGAAATAATCTTGATACTTTTGCCCTTTAATTCCAAAAAATTTCTTTTATAAAATATGGTGTTACCAAAGCAAGTCACCTTGGTCATTAAAATGATACCTCATTTATCGATTTCGGTTAGTTATCAAGCGAGGTAAAAAAAAGTTCTAGAAATGATGATACTTTTTCCCGTTAAGGGTTGAATTTGGAGAAAGTTTTTTCTTAAAATATGATGTGACCAAATCGGATAATTTAATATTTAAAATGATATCTCATTTATTAATTTCGGTTAGGTATCAAGGGAAATAAATAGCTCCTGACAGAAAAATGCATTGTAGAAATATTAATACTTTTGCCCTCTAAGATTAGAATTTTGAAAAATTTCTTTCTTAAAATGTGGTGAAACGGAACCTATGACCTTACGAAGACCTTAATCTTTAAAATGACACCTCGTTTATCAATTTTTTTTAATTGTCAAGGGAGATAAATGACTCAAGACACAAAAAACGCATTTTAGAAATACTGATATTTATGCTTTTAAGAGTTCAATTCTGAAAAATTCATTTCTTAAAATGTGATGTTACCACAGCGGAAACCTTAATTTTTAGAATGATACCCCATTTATCTATTTAGGTTAGATATTAATGGAGATAAATGGCTCGTGACACAAACATGCGTTGTAGAACCATTTTTACTTTTTCCCATTAAGGGTTAAAATCCAAAAAAAAATCTTTCTTAATATATGATGTCACCAAAGCTGAGACATTAATCTTCATACTGCTACTTCATTTATCGATTTTGGTTAGATATCTAAGGAAATAAATGGCTCGAAACACAAAAAAACGCATTTTAGAAATATTAACATTTTTGCCCTTTAAGGGTCTAATTACGAAAAATTACTTTTTTAAAAAATAATGTTACCACGGCGGAGACCTTAGTCTTTAATATCATATTTCATTTATCTATATCGGTTAGATATCAGGGGAGTTAAATAGCTCGTGACACAAAAATGCGTTGAAGAACTATTAATGCTTATTTTCTTTAAGGGTTGAATTCCAAAACACTTCTTTCTTAAAATATGATGTCACCAAAACTGAGACATTATTCGTCATAATCGTACTTGATTTATCGATTTTGGTTAGATATCCAGGGAGATAAATAGCTTGAGATACAAAAAACGCATTTTAGAAAAATTGACGTTTTTGCTCTTTAAGGGTCGAATTACGAAAAATTCCTTTCTCAAAATATAATGTTACCACGGCGGAGATCTTAGAATTTAATACGATACCTCTTTTATCTATATCGGTTACTTATCAAGGGAGATAAATAGCTCGTGACTCAAAAATACGTTGTAGAAAAATTTATACTTTTTCCTTTAAGGGTTGAATTCCAGAAACATTCTTTCTTAAAATATGATGTCACCCAAGCTAAGACATTACTCCTCATAATCTTACTTGATTTATCCATTTTTGTTGGATATGTAGGGAGATAAATAGCTTGAGACGCAAAAAAACGCATTTTTGAAAAATTTACATTTTTCCCCTTTAAGGGTCGAATTACGAAAAATTCCTTTCTTGAAATGTAATGTTACCACGGCAGAGACCTTAGTCTTAAATATGATACCTCATTTATCTGTATCGGTTAGATATGAATTGAGATAATTGGCTCGTGACACAAAAACGTATTGCAAAAATATTGATACTTTTGCCCTTTAAGGGACGAATATCGAAATTTTTTTGTCTTAGTATATGACGTCACTAAAGCGGAGATCTTAATCTTTAAAATGATAATTCATTAAACGACTTCAGATAGGTATCTAGGGAGATAAATGACTCTTAATACAGAAAACAGCATTTTAGAAATATTGACATTTTTGCCCTTTAGGGGTCGAATTTCGAAAACTTTCTTTCTTAAAATATGATGTGACCAAAGTGGAGACCATAAACTTTAAAATGACACCTCATTCAATGCTTTTGGTTAAGTGTGAAGGAAGATACAGACTTGTGACAAAAAAATACCTTATAGAAATATTATATATGATTCTGGCAAACTTAAAAACAGCTGAATCAATTTTTACGGGATTTAAAACTGGGTTTCGGTAAAGAACATTCGAAATTAAAAAGGGTGGAGGTAAAGAGGGAGAGGGGTTGGGCATTTGTAAACCAAATGTAGACAGTATTTTTCTGTTTTATTTAAAGTATACGTGTGAAAGTTCCATCGACGTCGGATAAAACTGTGGACACGTATAAAGGACATTGGCAAAAATTAAGTGAGTGTAAAGGGGAAGAGTGTTTTTTTTTTTTTTAAACTAATGGGGGCAGTATTATTCTCTTTGTTTTGAAGGATACGTGCGCAAAGTTCCACTGGAATTGGATAAAAATTGTGGTTTTGTATAAAATTGTGGTTTTGTATAAAAATTAAGGGATGTAATGGAGAGAGGAGGGTGGTTTTTTATTTTTTTGGTCAGAAACCTTCTCCATGAAAAAATACAAGTATGTGCCAATTTTCATGGTGATCGGTCAAAACGTCGTCGACTTCTATTTATCTCGGACATTATACAAACATCCATTTTTATATATAAGATATATGAGAAACGGAGAAAAAAAGTCGAGATGATTACTGTTTGAACATTCCCAGTAAGTTTCAACACTATTTAACACCAACAAAGAAGAGCTCTTGATCCAAAATCTGGCAGTTTAAAAGGAGCGGAAGGAGGCTGGTATAACGTGACGATAATTCGGGGATACCGGTAGCGGGAACATAGTAGTTTTATTGACTCCCAAAACTAGAGTTAACAATGAGTACCTAGTACTTCAGTAACACAGCAGACGAAGATACCAGATCCATCAAAGTTTTTGGACGTTGTCAATTAGAACTAGGAGATTAGTGTAATGATTCCAAGGTTTCACTCCAAAATTACAAATTCTGCAACCAGAACTGGATGAATTTATACTACACGGTCGAATCGTAGTTTACTAAACAGACGTGGTTATGATTTTACAGCAACGAAAATATTGTAAAATAAATGGAATGGGATCTTCAGTTGATTACTAGTTTTCTAGAAGGGGAATAGTTATACGCTTTAAATGCCAAACAAATAAGTGACTATTTCTACACAGCCACAAAAACTCGTGGAAACATCTTCCTTTGTTCTGTTACATTTGACCACGTCACTGACAGTTACAGTTTTTATAATTATTATTATTGATGAAGATAATTAGAGACCACTTGCGATTAGTTCTTTTTTTCCTTTCTCTCCTGAGAGAAAAGTTTCCGAGATTTAGTAACTTTTGGTGGAGGAAACCACGAGCTAAGCATATTACAAAATTTCGAAACTCAGTATTGGAAAATCCAACCTAATCGAAGTCATTTATGTATTTGCTTTGGGTTTTTTTTTTTTAAGGTGAAAACTTCCTTAGGTGCGTTGAACGCTTTTTGGACCGGTAAAATCTTATGGGTTCCCTTCACAAACATGATGCAATAGCAGTATATCTGTAACTATAAATATGAGGTGTTGCGCTTGGACAGCAGTGAAAGTATATATTATACTTGTATCTAATAGGCGTACAGTACCTATCGGCGCGCGCGCAGCGGTCTGTATATATATATACATTGTGTATAACTGACTGCAAGGGGTGTATATATATATATATATATATATATATATATATATATATATATTATTATGAAGCGTCCTTAGTCCTCATGGAAGGATATATATTACACCTATAATATCGTATCTCTGTTAAGTTTTTTAACTATTCTGACCCATTTTTAGGTAATATATCTGACATAATCGTTCGAGATCTTATAAGTTCGCAGTCATTGCCGGTCCCCGTGGGTGAAGTAGTCAACCACTGTACCGTAGTATGGAAAATGACGGGATCGAATCCACAATCGGAGAAACGTTTTTGAAGTAAAAAATTCTTTAGGCGCGCTGGCAAAATTTTGGATGGGTAAAATCTTGTGTGTTCGCGTCACGTACATGATAATGTTAACAGTATACAGTATTTGTAGCTATAGTAGAACTGCGCGTATGATATTCATAGTTTTAAGTTTTAACTTCTGCCTACAGTCCCCGATGGCTGTAAATTTTTTGTTTGAAGATCTCTCGGGCGTGCAGCCGGGTCATTTGGTCGTAGATGTACGAATTTTCGATGGCGTACCGTGCCATCATCTTCAGGTAGCGTCCTGAAGATGATGGCACGGTACGCCATCGAAAATTCGTACATCTACGACCAAATGACCCGGCTGCACGCCCGAGAGATCTTCAAACATCAGATCCGCCGGGAAAACTTACGATT
The DNA here is from genome assembly GCA_031002005.1 of Vandiemenella viatica. Classification (NCBI taxonomy): domain Eukaryota; kingdom Metazoa; phylum Arthropoda; class Insecta; order Orthoptera; family Morabidae; genus Vandiemenella; species Vandiemenella viatica. The sequence goes on along the minus strand of JARYHS010013631.1, from coordinate 119,167,823 downwards.
GTAAATTTTTTTAATTTCAGATTAAGTATTTATTTTTTAAACTTACAATAGTTTCAGTGTAGGCCTATTGAAATTGTCAGTCTACGCTCCATATTGACCGTAGCAACAGATCTCGACATAGACGATAGTTGGTGTAGATGCAGACAAACTATTCCGAAATTTTAATGATAACTCCTTTTTTAATTTATTTCTTATTCAGTGAACAAACAAGTGTTTAAAAATTATGGTTATTTGTTTCTTCTTAAAACATAAAATAATGTGTGATATAATGTTTCAGATTATCGTGAAACTTAGGAATATCGAAAATAATAGAGGACCCGGAGTTGATCCCTAAGGGACACAGTGTTGAATTCCTTTCTAGCCACAACTAATTATCCTTTCCATATTTATACCACGTAGTTATCCTCTTCGCTTCCTGTTCTCTGGACACGCGTTATACCAGTGTCGTAATGCTCGATGAAAGGGAGCAGAAGTTGTCACTGTAGCAGGAAGAACCCAAAGGTCAGTTGTAAGACTGTTGTGGAGGTCAGGACGCGACGGCAGAGAAAGCAGAAGGAGAAAGCGGTCACAACCAGCGACGGGTCACGCTTCGTGTCTACATGGAGTACTCACATCAGTTTATAGGCCGGAACATCAAGACAGCAGTATTTCAGTCCATCACAAAAACTTATTGAACGGGATTGATGAATGAGAGTTATTAAAGGGAGCAAGAATAAATCTGTTCTTACAGGCTTTGAATTTACTTTTAGAAAGAGAGAATTATCACGTCTATTAGCATGCAATTTCTATAACGCGCAAAACTGAAGTTCCTAAAAATCGTATTTTATATCGTAATTTTATTTGGACCAAGATAAGAAATGCCAATCGTGAAGTAAATTACTCCTTACTTAAAGCGAATTCCTTATCAGAAAATCTGGTATAAAATATTATCAGAACGTACTCCGAATAACAGCATGCTAAAGAAATACACGGTGAATCAAAAAGGACTTTAAAACTTTGTAATGATGTAGAAATTTACTAAGAGAACTTACAGAATCGGTACATGTGTCATTTTATAGCAAACAACCTCAAGTTTCACAATAAAGTGTCAAGTGTCAGTTTGGTTCGATGCGACTATCATTTGTCATGCGGCAAACACCCCACCGGTAATCAATTTCTTCTCACACTCGTTGCAGCCAATCGGGCGTGACTTGTGCAACGGCAGTGTAGATTCGATTTTTCAGGTCGGCGAAATTGTTTGATAAACACGATCTTTAATGCAACCCCAGAGAAAGAAATCCAGTGGTGTTAATTCTGGGGATCGAGGTGGCCATGTGCTTGGCCTTTCACAGTTCATCAAGTGACCAGGGAAGCGAATATCGAGGAAACCTCAAACTTCCGTGAGCAAATGAGGTGGTGCACCGTCTTGCTGGTAGTAAACCATCCCATCTCGGTCATCTTCATCGATATGTAGAATTCTGATACCCAATACCAGTAACGATTTTCTCCACGAAGAAGAAAGCGCCGTACACTTTCAATCTGTTAAATGCACAAAACACATTTACTTTGGGGCTGCACGAACGTGTTCCAGGGTAGCATGTGGATTTTCGCTGCCGTATGTTCTGCAGTTGTGTGTGTTCACCATGCCACTGATATGAAAACACACAGCGAGCACGCACCGCACCAGAGAAAATAGCCATTTTAACTGGCGCTCCTGGTGGCGGAATGGTGTACTGATGCTCGCAGTGCATCAAACTTGAGGTTGTTTGCTACAAAATGACACATCTACCGATTCTGTAAGATATCTCAATATCATTCCAAAGTTATAAAGTCCTTTTTGACTCGACCTGTGTAATTTAATTTTATTGCCATGGAGCTACAATTACCCTCCACACCGACTATTTCTCTTCTCTCGCATTCGCCATTTTTCGCTCCACGAATTTCAATATTAAGTTATTTGTCACATCCCTTGGTAATTTATTACAATCCCCGACTCTCTTACATATGAAAGAAAATTTTTCCAACACTCTTCTGTCTGAAATTGAGTGCCATCTTGTGGTCATGGCGATCTTTTCCCTTCAACGAACCGCTCCTAATTTTTCCATCAGTAACTTTCCACGCCTCATCACCAATATACTTTTAGAATTGTCGTATAGTCTGTGGGATTAACAATGGTTAAGCCTGATAAAGATTTATATCGCTAAAATGAAACGTCGATAATAAGTTAAAACAGTAACATTGCTTTCCGAATTCCACACTCAGTGTATTTATGAAACTCTACAAGCGCTGGACGCAGTTATAGGAACTGTATTGATCGCCTCGTGACTGATTTTCAAGTATCTCCCTGGAAATACTGACAGCTGAACGTATCGCAAGGACATGTAAGCAGAAATCCGCTATGGATAAGGAGCAGCTTTACCGAAAACACTACCATTTCTGAGAAACGTCACGATGCTGGAACACTGTCTTCCGCAACACTGCGCTGAAAATACTCTTAAACCCGAGTATAAAGCTCGGAATGCGGCTGCTTGGTTGTTTAAGGATGTATATTACCTCTGTAATTTTTCAGTAGTGAGACAATCATTTGTCTCCAAAATACAACTATTGACATCAGTAGTTTCTCGTGAGCACTTGTTGCATTACCATTGATTTATATGTCGTATAAATTTTACGGACCGTGTTGTCACTTTTAGATGTTTGGTATTTACGGCCGCCAGGAAACAAGTCCGGTTTAATTTGTCTTAATCTTTAATGTCCTCAAATAAATAATTTAGTCTTTTTTATTTTCGAACTTTACTGCCGTCCTTATGTCAATCTCTTCAAGAAAACACATTTGAGATATCAAGTATTCGAAAATGCCAGGTTATTTTCAGAAATGACTAAAATTCGTAGCCGCAACTTATATACCCGATCTACGCTGTTCAAACCTCGCTGCATTTTCATCTTTTTCTTTTTTTTCACCGTGGTAACCCAAACTCTCTTTTTCTTTCTCTCTAAGAGCAACCGTTGTTCAACTGCATCTATGCCCAAAGAACAAAATATAATTTGTTTATAAAAAGTATTATTATTAAATTCTACCTCAATTTAAAAACTATTTGTTGTGTCATACAGTCAAGACAAAAATTGTGTGCTCAGTATACGTTGCTATATTCAGTCGATTTCAATTTTCTTTGTTGTCCGAGCCTAAAAGCGCGAGTATTATTGGGCATCTTTATAGGGTCTCTCACGCGGCTCTCAGGCAGTTCCTGCTTCTGCATTAACGCGTGAAAGGCTTCATGAATGCGTGCATGTGTTGAATCTGAACCGGAATTCCGTTCTCACACTGACAACTTCAGACAAAACCAATATATATAAATGACAAACAATCTTATTGTAATTTCAAAAGAAGTTCGAATTTAAATTACATTTAATTAAAAATTGCCGTAATTTTTCCCAGCACGAACGTATTGCGGGAAAATAAATTAAAAAAAATCGGTGTCACTGCAGAAGATGTTTTCAGACGTCGAAAATACTGTTCATTCTCTACATGTTCTCACCTTAATTAAAAGGCTTTAGTGTATTTCCTATCACACGGTATTTCTTCATCAAGCTTCCTTTTAAGGAAAAAATCTAACTCAAAAATTTGTTTTCAGTTTCGGTACTTTGGATCGTAAAGCATGCTTGAAAAATATCGCCCAAGCGAAATTCGTCTCGGAACATGTTTTAAAGGGTGCAAGGCGCAATCACTGGACCGACAAAAGACCAACGATTACTTCGGTTGCAAGTATATTAGCGTTGTACTGTTATCCTTTCAGCAGTTCTTACTCGACCATTAAAAACTTCCAGAACTTGACAGTCGATTTCGGAAGACCGTTGATCATGATTATCTCGAAACTTTTTTAGTTTTTTTCCACACGTCGCAGGAGCTGAGCTGCTCGGATCTGTCTTCGAGGTTGCCCACGTGGTTTTAAACAGACCATAAAAAAATTGTATTTTGTAATTTAGAATAACATTCTGAATAAAACTATACGTCTTTCATATCAGAATTATATTATTTTCTATAAAAGAGGTTCATAAAACACCCCCTTTTCTGAGTCTCAGACTAGGAAAAAACCTTAAGGATTTCTCAGTTTTTTTTATCGTTTGAATTTTTCGTTTTTCGGAAGCTCTACTCTACTCAATAAGGTTGGGAATTAGTATTTCCTTAATTATGGACCTAGTGGCTTTACTTTTGCCGTTTTAAAAACTTTGTTGATTTTTTCTTATAGCTTGAATTCCTTTCAAACAATGTGTCATATTATAGTTCCGATTTTGTCCTCATATCAGTATTTCGTTTATTTGTTATTCGTTTCTTACACTTCTCTCAATGATTCATTGATGTCACTAATGCAACTAGACCGTAGAAATTTTCTTGATATTTCTATCAATGATATTCTCTTCTTGTAATTGCCGTCGTAAATATGAGTTCACCATATTGCTGTATCTCTTTCATAATTTTGGACACTGTATGCATATATTGACAGTCTCTATTTGGGTTGACTGAAACAAAAAATCCCGTCTTCTTAGCCCACTGTAAAATTTCGTATCATATTCCACCCCGTGATTTCCTAATACTTCGCAGATTGCACGATTATCGCTTGCCTTGCCATGGAGTTAGCCTCTTGATCCCCCTTAATGCCATCGTGAGCCATCATAAGCAATTCTCTTTGTTGTTGCTTGAGGAAGTGCTTCTGTAACTCCAAGTCAGTTGGGGTTCTAGCAGTATTTGTAAAGTTCTACCTCCGGTAGTCTAAAAGAGCGAAATTTTCTCTTCTGCTCTTTTCTGGGACTGCTTGAGCCCATCACGTTGTCTAATTTTGCTTAATGGCAAATGTTGCACACCACACTCCTTATTTCCCTTTATAGCTGTTGCTATTTTATTACAACGGTGTCCTCCCATTCAGTGGCGTAGCTAGGTCAACAAGGGCCCCGGTGCAAAAATTTATTTCGGGCACTCAGGCCAGATGGGCGACCTTTTTTGCTTTATGATGGTAGGGGCCCTCTGAACTGAGGCTGGGGGCCCCCGAGTTGTGCTTGGGGCCCTCTGAGCGGTGGTTGGAGACCTCCCTGAGCAGTGAGGACGTCTTAGTGAGGGGGCTCCCTGTGTCTCTGGGGTCCCCTTAGACGAAGGTAGAGCTAAAAAAAAGGGGAAAAAAGGTCACCAGTTTGCCGCGAAGGCCCGTGGGCCCTCTGTACTGTGCTTTGGGGTCCCCAGAGATGCGCTTGGGGGTCCCGGAGACATGCTTGGGGACCCCCTGGGCGTAGGGGCCCCGCTGCACTGCACCGCCTAGCCCCATAGTAGCTACGCCCCTGCTCCCATTGTGGAAAACTAATGCAATAACTTTGCTCATTACTCCTGTCGTTAATACTGAGAACAGTAATGTCGTTGCAAATATAAATCTAACGCAAGTTACCACCTGTAAAAATTCGCTGGTAAACTACAGGAATCACTGCTAAAGGTATGAGCTCAATTTAATTCCAGTTTTATGATATCATTAAAAGAGTTTCGTGAAAATGTATAAGCAAGAAATCGCCACGTGTATCGCTCAGTAAACTATTGTATTCCCGTTTAAGGCATTATTTGAGCAGGGTCTACTAAAAGTAAATTAATTTGCTGCAAAATTCATTGCTATGATAACGACAATAATGTAGTGCGGTCTTAATGCCTCTATTGGCAGTTTCCACGGCTACGCAATTTGCTTGAACCCAATCCGATAATCCCATCTGGTAAAGCTGACTTCCCACGGCCCGTGCATTTGCCGGCCGCGCCGTTCAGCTGTCAACAGCAGGCCGTGGGAAGGGGGCCGTCTCTGCTGGCAGGGATGGCGCGCATCTGTCCGTCGCCCAGTCTGTAAACATCAAACGCCCGGATAGCTGAAACGACACTAGGCAACGTGGTGGGGAGGTGGCGAGGGCTAGCCTGTGGCGCGTGTTGATCCGTACAATTGGGCTGCATGGCGCAACCTACAAAACCACGCGCCGTGGAAAGCAACCATCAGATACGTGGAGTCGGAAGCATGCAGCCTTCAAAAGTGCTTCATATCAGTAAAGCAAGAGTTGAAGGTCGGCTGTAAGGCCCATAAAGTTTCCAGCCGTTACCGGATTCAAACCGGAGACCTTTCAATCACGAACCACAATCCTTAATCAACTGAACCAACAGACCACTCGAATTCGTGTGACTGAGTTTCCATCTAGTGCTCATTTCGCTTCTGTTTAAGACGCACCTACACCTACTTGTTGACTCTGGCTCATGGGACATCCTGACATGTCTTATACAATCAAGTTGAGCCTTAAAAAAAGGCAGGGTATAAGATTTTTTTTTTAGAGCAAGCGCCTTAACCATTGAACTACATCCCCAGTCATTAGTCAGATGAATGTAATGTATACAGGGAATGGGGACAATAGGTACTGTGATGTCTGACAGCGCCATAGACATTACTACGATACTGCTCAACAGTATTACCAACTGCCCTGAAATGTGATCTCGCTGCACGCCTTTAAAAGACGCAAATGAACTACCACTCGGCATTTGTCTCCACAACAACTGGAGTTATGCGGTGGTTCTACATTACCCCATCGTATTTTTCACGCAACTGCTGACTAACTTCTTTGTTGCGGCAATAAATTGTCTACATTACTCGCCAAGGATTGGACCTCGACAGTGGTGCTCAACTGGTTGAAATGTTTATTGCTGATTAACCGGCTTGTGTAGTACAGAGGCGGTGAGAACATTGCTGAGATACAACATATTCACTTACCATGCCCGCCCACAACCACCTAATATGTCAAATGAATAGTTGCGAGAGTTTCTGAACGAACATCGTAGCTACAAATAACCTTTTTAAACATTCGCACGTGGAAATATGGAAATGGCATTATGTAAGTTGTTTGAACTGTTGAGTTGTTCACACAGTAGTCGTCAGAAATGGATCCGTGATGCAACCATCTTGTTT